>JARGYA010000670.1:0-62011 GCA_029204335.1 Mycena vulgaris
GGCAGTCGCCGGTGTGAAGGCAGTGTTGAGGCTTGAGGCAGTGCTCAGAACACGGCCCCGGGCCGGCCCGAGTCCTTTCTCTTCTCGCCACCACTGGTCTCAGTCAAGATGTTCTCCAAAATAACTTCTCATTTTAAGCCTCGCACCCAGCACTACAAACCTCCTCCAGGACTCCTCCCCCTTCCTCCTTGCCACCTCCTGTGTGGGCACCTGCGTCTGGGCAATCGGTGCGTTACGCCACTGTGAGTTTAGTAACTAACCCATGGATTAGCACGAGGAATCGGAACGCAATGCCTCGCTGACAGAATATGAGACAGCCAATTCGTTTTGCGAGCGCAATCCTACAATATTACTTGCCAGGATTTTCCCGCCAGATCACAAACATTTCAGCGTTGATCGATGGGGTCTTGTTTCGCTTTCAGCGATGGGCCTGCCAATACCAGATCCAGGATTTACATCCATACACGTTGAGATGGAAAACTGGACTCCAAAGCCGCTCCGACCCATACTGGACCCCGACTCAAGTAGGCGTATAGGCCATTGTGCGAATCGTGGAGATACTTGCTTTCATCAGTAATCTGCCCATAATCGCAGGGCAGTACAGCGTCACCAGAAAGCGGGGAGCTTACTTCGAAATAACCATTCACGCAATGCCGCGGGACAGCGACAAGGGTACAATCGCGTTAGGTTTGCCTGATTCCCTGGCTTTGACTTTTTGGTGTTGAAAACGTCCCTCGTTTCGTCAGGAATCCAATGCCTCCCATATCCTCCCAACAGACTTCCGGCTGGCACCGGAGAAGCGCCGCTCTGCACCTCGATGATCGCCGAATATACTTCGAGGACTCCTAAGGCGGCCAGTATTACATGTCGCGCCGTCAACCCTACGAAAGGTCCGGCAGACCTTCCAGGTACCTAGCGTTCCCAGAATCCGTAACGGAGAACACGCTCTCGGGTGCGGGTACGATTCAACCGCGGCGTCGGCGTCGGCCATCTGTTTTACAACGCACAACGGCACGCTGCTCCCCATTGCGTTCCACAAGATATTCGATCCCGAGAAGGACCAAGAAGTGGACGTCTTCGCTGCGGTCGGCGTTACCAACGGCCCGGTCCGCTTCGAGGTCAACTTTGGAGGCAAGGAGTTCAAATGGAGAGGTCCAAGCCATTCGCAGGTGCACAAAGCCGATTGGACTGCAAAAGAATGGAATGTGGAGGGGCTCTTTGACGAATTGGGGGATGAGCCCCCGCAGTACGGCGCCTGAATGTAGGGCAATCTTATAACCTCCGTCGGTCGAAATCCGAAGCTCTGTGGCATTCACTTTGAACTTCATCTCGTTGGCACACCGCATGCCAGAGGGACGCGCGTCGGGAGCATTGCCAATTTGTGCAAGTCCCTAAAAGGTCTGTCGCTGTAAATCCGGATGCGCGAAAGAGGGATTCCCATCCCGACTTCACGGATATCATGCATCTGTCATATAGTGTGAGAGTCGTCTGGACCGAGCCTTCTTTGGACCTCGATGGGTATTTTGGTTGACGGAAATCACTACAGCACGAGTTGAAGACGATCCGATTTGTCAGGACACGGTGCGAAGAAATTCAACATATTCAAGCCAATTTACTAGTAGCGGTGGCACCGCTACTAGCGCATGGTTAGGTCCGCGGACTTCAGGTAACGTCCATGATTTTATCCAAAGCAATCACTGATTTTGGGTAGCCGCGAACGGGATGATTCCGTCCACCTCTCGAAGCAGAGGACTGTGAATGCCTATTCCGGGATATGATATCGCCTGCTGTTGAAGGCGGAGCGCCGCGCCATCAACCGTGTACCCCACGTTGATCCACGAGGAAACCAGGTCGCATCCGAATATGGGGCTTACTATCGCGGCGACATTTGAGATTCAACGGATTCTTCCGAATGTGGGTCCTACGCTGATGGTTCCGAGCCGGAACTGTGCAACGTGTTCATCCTTATAGCGTCAACCAAATCATGACGGACGTCTGCGTCTCCTCCCTCTGTCCCATGGAAGCAATCGCGCTGAAACTCGCAGGGGACGTCGCAGCCCCCGTGGGCACGTCCGTTTTATAAAACACTGCACGATCAAACGGGGCGGGCCAAGTACGAGCGGGGCAAGACTAGCTTGCAAGACGCTTTCGCGCTGCTCCGCGATGAAAAAGCCGGTCGGCTTCTTCCCGCTCGAGAACGCCTGGAGCTACTACACACACATGCGCAGTACGACCTTTCACAGATTTCTCTACTCGATTGCACTGACTCGTGTGATTCAGGCTCGTTGTAAATCGCAAGGACGTTGAAGAAATCACCAACACCTTTTACGGGTCCCTTGCGCATCGGAATACCGCGAAGGAATTCAGATCCAAAGCAAAAACAATTCCACAAGAATGTTGAGGTATTTTTTGCAGGATTCGTCGATTTCTGTCGTGATGTTCATTATATTCATTTGCCGGCAGACTCCGGCAGAGCAGGCGCAGATGCAGTTCGAATTACGCCAGGCAGAGCTCGGTGGGTGTCTCTGTATCTACGGAAACTGTATCTGACCTTCCTTCCACACCACAGACGCAGAAATTGAAGCAGAGAGCAAAACCACCGCTAAGACCAACATGACTGGCAGATCTCCTTCCGAGGTCGCTCCTCCGCAGAAGGAGAGGTTGAAACCACATACCACTCTCACTAGATCGCCTACGATAATGGACTATCCTATTTCTTCGCAGCCGCGACCGACGGCTTCTAAACCCATACAAACTCAACGCACTTGGTCTGCACCTCTAGAACAAACTACTCCGGCCACATACGATGCAGCCGGGTTTAATCACACTTTACGCCAAAGCCACAGCCGGGACGCGCTTGCGGATAACACCCGCAGCCGGCCTCCTCCCGTTACGAAGCCGACGTCGGAGACTGTGGAACGACATGCATATCCCCACTCACGCCTGCCTCAGGCGGACGATCCTTCACAATCTCGGGGTCAGCGAGTCCAAACTGCATCCGCGCCCGCATCCTCCGACTGCGATCAATCGCACTTTACACCAAAGCCGTAGCCAGAACGCTCTTGCGGATATCGCCCATAGCCGACCCCCTCCTCTGACTACCTCTAAATCGTCGCCGGAGAGCGAGGAACGGCAAACGTATCATGAGTCCCCCCTGGCTGAAGCTTCGCAGGCTTGGAATCAGGACGTTGACACCCATCCTCGGCGATTCCAACCCACAGGGCCTCCCCTGCGTCCCAGAGAATCCACCTATTCCCCTGTTTCTGGTAAATCGAACCAGAACCGGCCTTCGACCGGATGTCAGCAACGTTTGAAAGAGAGCCGGAGTCAGGTTGCGCTATCCAGCAACGCGCCTCCTCTCCCCAACCCATGTCCAGGTCTTGGAGAGAGTCACACCATGGCGGCTCGGATGAGCATTGAACCGCATGCGGTGCATACTCAACGACCCCTGGGCCAGCCTGCGTACACGAGAGCTCAAAACCGCCAATTTCTCTCCCCCTGCCTCAGACGAATCTCGCCCAGCTCCATATTCCGCCGTCCACCCGCACCCGCATACTCGAGCGAACGTTCATACGCGTTTGCAGTCGTTTGCGAATAGCGGCTTTGAGCACTCGACCTCCCAGCCGTATTGCAGGCCCCAAGTTTCTCATCCTCCGCCAGAATGCGTGGCGCATAGTGAGGCTACGATACCACCAATGCACTGGAACGTTACCCCGCAATATCAGTCAACCGGCATTTTATCGTGCAGCAATCCACGGCGTTCAGACGAATGTGCATGCCCCCACAGTCATTATACTCCGGCGGCTCCGTGTCACCACTGTGCGCAGCCAATTCAATCCCCACCCATGCCGATGGTTCCATCGTTCAATTGCGCTCACCCGACTTCCTCGCAGCCAGAAAATCTCGTCCAACTCAATTTCCCGCCGTACAACAACCACAACAATTGCGGGGCTCACCACCATCATCCGGGACCGCTCCCGGAGCGCAATGGACAAGTGATTCAGCTCGAAGTTCGCGTTAATTACCCTCATGGGGCGTATTATAGATCGGGCTCATACAACTAGTATCTAGTGTCTCGAGTTCCAAGCTCCATTTCTAGACTGCTAATTTGTCCTCCGCGTTCTCTCAGGTCCCGTCCATTCTCGCTTCCCTGTTCGTTGTGCGACTAATTTCGAGAGGATTCATGTATAGTTTAAATTAGATGCAGGCATCATGATCACCTTCGTTCCCCCGCGTCTGCACTGAGACTCCTAATGGGCTCGGGCACGCGCGCCGGTGAAAACTGGCCCGGTGACCGTGGTCCACGTGACCGCGATTCCCGGTTACAAAGGATTGCCGCAGACCGGGATCATTGCTTAAACAAAGCCTTGCAGCTTCCCCCCATATCGTTCGACTTACCCCACGTCGTTCGAGTTATCGATGGCCTCCCCTGGCCCAAAAGCCGACCTTTCTCTCTGCTTTCAACGTCCTTCTGCCCATCTGGCGTCCCGCGAAAAGACCGTTATTGCTGCCAGCTCAATACCCACTCAGCTCCCGCCAAATCATGTCCTTATTAAAGTCGAACGTTTTGGCTTTTCTGCCAACAACGTAACGTACCAGGCACTGGGAGAGCAATCTCACTTTCGGTTAGGCTCCGGATTTCGTTCCTTTGAACACGAACTAAAGCCACGTAGTTATTACGACTTCCACCCAGCGCCAGAAGCAGGCACAGTATCGCCGAAAACACATGGGCTTGTTCCTGTGTGGGGATTCGGGACGATCATCGTTTCTTCTCATCCAAAGATAATTCCTGGAGAGCGCATCTACGGCTATCTCGCGCCGAGTCGATACCTTCTAGTCCCAGTTTCCCCTTCAGATGTCAACAAACACGCCTTCTATGTGCCACGGCCGCATCTCCCAGCTGGCATGTAACTTCATATGGAATTCAATACTATGCTGATTATACGGCAGACAGACGCCCATACAATCAAATCATCCGGTGCGCCGGAGACCCAGAATACACCCCAACTGCGCTCGGCGAAGACCTGACGATGCTGTATCGGCCGCTGTTCTGGACGGCGTACTGGTTCGAGGACTGGATTTTCTCCGTCAACTACAGAGGCGCGACGGCCTTCCTCATCTCCAGTGCATCCGCCAAGACCGCGTTCTGCGTAGCGTACCTCATCGGTAAACGCCGCGCCGGCGGAGAGGCGAATGCCCGCGTCAAAATCGTTGGGCTGACGTCGAAACAGAACGTGGCCTTCACTAAGGGGCTGGGCCTCTACGACGAGGTCGTTGAGTACGACTCGTTCACGTCCGCGCTGGGGCACGAGAAATGGGCGTACATCGACGTGGCCGGCAACGACGCCCTCAACTCGCGCCTGTTCGCGCACTTCAAGACCCCCGTCAGCGGCGAGCTCGTCACCTCCGTCGCGCTCGGCATGACCACGCTCGCGCCCGAGTCCGCCAAGGTGACGGCGCTCGATTGGCGCACGAACACGTTTGACGCGGAAGCGAAGGGTCCGCAGCTCGAGCAGTTCTTCATGGTCGAGTGGCTGAATGTGCGCAAGCACCAGCTGTCGCTGAAGGAGATATTCGGGCGGCAGCATCAGGCATGGAAGGCGCTCATGGTCGATTGCGTTCCGTGGGTACGCCTGGAGCGCATCGTGGGGGCGGAGGCCGTCAAGAAGGCGTATGAGACTATCGCGGTCACGGGGTTCTCGCCGGATGTTGGATTTATCTGGAGCATGTGGGACGACGAGACGGTGGCGGCAAAGTTGTGATATGTATGTACAATAAAAACAGGCAAAACGCAAGCACCAAATTGAAGCGTGCCTGGGAACCGGAGGTCTCTGCGCGGCACTGTTAAACTTTGTCCGGAATTTTTCTTTACAAAATCGATATTTACATGGTAGTGGCCTCTATCCAACTAGGGCATTACGACGAAGGGATGTTGAGAATCACCATCATTGCCTTCACTCTGGGTAGTACTAGTCTTCGGTAGAATGCCCCTCTCCTCAGCAACTACTTTCTTCTTCCACAGCAGACCCGCGTAATTTCCTTTATTATATTGCGCAGCCGGATCTGGAACCGCCTCTTGCCAGTTGTAGTAGTCAGCAAAATCGCGCCCATATTGGTATGGGTCGAATGTGCCTTTGGACGGCATGAGCCGCGCGGAGGTGTTAACGAGGGCTTCTGTGGTAACCACGGGGCGCGCAAACGAAAACGCCACGTGATCCGGCGGCGGAGATGCGAGGATAATGGGCGACGGCTGCTCGGGGTGAGGTAGTGCTCCATTTGTTGCGCGGATATGTCCCCTAAGACGTCGAGGGGCACGATGGCCTGGAGATGAAGAGTACGCTCCCACAGCCGTTCGGGTGGGATTAGCAGCTGTTCGGATGAGATTGGGTTGCCTACGACAGTGTAGGAGTCCCATAAACTTTCCTCGGTCTTGAGCATAATAGATTCTGCATCTGGGTTATTCTGGGCCTCGTCAACCCCGCGGATGCAGTTAGCAGCATCCCGGGGGTAAACGACGGCTAGGTTGAGTGCCAAAGCACCCATGGTAGAGCTATAATGTGACGAGAAGTGTGGGACCGCTGTAGTCGGGATGGGGAGTTCAAAATCCAAATATGGCTTGGCGGCAGTGAGAGAACCACGAGGAATTCGCGGGCTTTCATAGAACTGATTCCGAGATTTGTCCTCGTTGAAAAGGTAAGAAGAAGAGTCGGCGGATATGACTCCCGAAATGTCCGAATATTGGCAAAGCTTTTGGTAGAAGTCCGGATCGCCACCCGTTGTTGCGTGCTCTACGGCCCAACTGGGGTAATGGTAGTTATGAAAGGCGAGAGAAATGTCAGAAATTTGCGTGGATCCGTTCGTAGCATGGACCGTCACTCTCCCCTTCAATGGTTTGTCTGGAGGACATTTAGATCCTTCTCAGACAGGCAGAAGATGCCTTACCCCTTTGTGCAGTATACCCCTCCTCCAGTGTTATCTCTGCGATGAAGGCCGACCTGAGGCTTTCAGGGAGACATTTTTCCCTCTGAGCTAACGTCTCTTTGGTCTCGGGTAGATCGGCAATGCAGGTCTCATAGTACATTGAAAATGTCTTATTCCAGCTGGACGGCGTTGGTACAAGAGGCCTCGTAGATGTCGGTCGGAATGTTGTGTATCCTGCTGGCAAATGGACTGTTCGCCCATCGATGAAATTCACAACCTGTGCAAATAAAATATGGAAGGGTAACTTTGCAACGAAGAACATTGCTCACCGTGGTATAATGATATCCGAGGTCACTATAAGCGTGTCTCTTGACCAAGTCGAAGTCGAAGCTGTTAATCTGTCTATAGTCAACAAAGGACGGAGGGTAATTAACGGCGGGCGAGGCGACGATGAAGGGCTTGATGAGAGGTCGGGAAAAGTCTGTGATAGATGTTTATTAGAGTTTCATTGAGCCTCAATGAAGTGGACAGACTGGGGTTGTTTTCAAAGAGTGTGGCCTCTGTGGACCATACCGTGCGTTCTTCGGCCTTAACGAACCACAAAGCGGGGTCGCTCATTGCTTTATCGTACGGGCCGTAGTCGTAGAGAGTGCTGGGGTCATCCCGCAGGGTCTGATTATCCGACTTCTTGATCTCGGGGATAACTGCACCGTGGCGTAGATGCTTTACTTCGCCAAATTCATTCAATTCCAAGCGAAGGGCCACAGAGGCAATCCTGTCGGCGCAATGCGGTTGCAACACCTTGATGCGCAATTCCCCTGGACGCCGCGTGATTATCGTGGTGCAGGGGCCCAAGGCATTTCCTACATACCATGGGAGACATGGTCCGGGGCGAGATCTTCTGCGCGCACCCAGGCCTGGACTGTGCAGGCGGATGACCCAATCGAAGCTTCTTTAGGAAGAAGAGAGGGAGCGACTGTAGCCGCTAGAAGTGTAGCCGTTGAGAGAACTTTGTTCATGGTAGATGGAGATGGGGAATGGGCGAATCTCGCTCTCGAACATCTTTTAAATGGTTGAATCTATTCTCATATCTGTGGTGAGGCAACGCCCGCAATGCTTCCGAAGCAGTGCTAAACAGATTCATGAATGGTTGTCTAGGTTGCCGAGGCGGAATTCCGTGGATAGTTTCCATTCCTGGTCAGATTGCATCTCAGATATCTTTCACTGGGACAACGGCTGTACAGCATGAGGGCCGAATTGGAGCCGTTTCTCGGATCAATGCGGACCCTGTCGGCCATTGATAACATAACTGTTCCGTGATCATGATGGACGTTGTTCTGCCGCGTAAACGGTTGAGTTGCGGTTGAGATGCGTAGTTCAGGGTCATGGTTCATTACTCTGGCATTTGGCTTGGATGAAGTGTTCTGATTGTCACAGAGGGGGTCCAATGTGATAATACTTGCTGCGGTGATCTTTGGTGAGGTATCTCTTTGTTCAAGACCGTAACTACATTCTCGACGATTCCAAGCGTTCAATATTTAACTCGTTTCCATCGGGCGTCTTAAACATCATCCGACTTCTTAAACGGTGCATATGAGGCCGGAAAACACAGCCGCCGCAAGCAACATAATATCTGCAGTTGCTTTTCCCTTGCTTCCATTGGGCTTTGTCTGCGACTGTGATAGTGTCGACGCTTCCACGCCTCCTGATTTCGAGTAGCCGGTACCTGCAGATGGCGAGGTCGGTGAAGTGGTCCCTCCGGCCCCACACACGGGGGAGGTAGTAGTGTTTGAATTAGACAGCTTGCCTCCCGCCGCTGCAAACGCGCCGTCGACGGTCACATTATCGACTTTGAAGCCAGCGGAATTGCAACCAGCGACAAACGCTGCGGAGCGTTGAGACGGGATCACAGAATCGTAAGTGAGGCGCAACGCACCGGAGACGCTCTCTTGCGCGTCCTGTGCATCATCTGGATCCCTCGTGATCTGGTCGTCGCAGTCGAGGCAGGCCGTTAATACGCCGATGACGCAGTTGGTGCAGCTTTGAGCCGTGAAGGTTCCCTGTTGGGAGCCAAAATAAATAAATAAAAAATAAAAGAAAAGAAACGAGAGGTCAATGGGAGTGGGAGCCTTGATGGAAGCATAGGCATACAGGTGTAACGTCCTGTGCGGATCCTGAGCAGATTGCATCGCACGGGCCTGACTGGCGGGAGAGAGACTCCTTTGCGTAGCCTGGACAGCAAACAGGTAAGCATTTGGCACTGGCAGCTTAAATAAGGCTTGTTCGGTACTGCGGTCAAAATGAGAGGCGCGAAAAGAAGAGCAAGCCACACGACCATTGTGAGAGGATGGAGGACTTGTGTGGGATACGCCTCAGAAAAGTGCGAGGCGATTAAATCTCTTCTCAACCTAAAAGTTTCCCGTAATTCTCGTGCATGGTTGCCGTTCAATCCCTTCGCATCTGCCAAAATTATGTTTCCGCTGCCAACTATCTGAGCGTCAATTTGATAACTATCTAGACGCCCATTCAGAGCTCGTATGTATTTAAATTTATGCAAAGCCGTTTTGTGCTCATATGGCAGCATCTGCGACAGCCCCGTGGGAATCAAGAACTGGAATGATCTCAAAACCTGCCCAAGAGCATAATAGAGAGCTTGTGCCCAAGCGGCATACCACTTTTTGATTGTGCAAAAAGCGGCATGCAGCTTTTTTATATTTTTTCTCTGAAGGCCATTACGACTGTCTACTAGCATTGTGGTGTCAGAATTTGACTGCCAGGCAGAATTTGTAAAAAGCTGCATGCCGCTTTTGCACAATGCACAAAAGCGGCTTGCCGCTTGGCACAAGCTCTCTAATTTCCGTCGTCTCCACGGTATCTTGAGGGTTCGTATTCGCTGAACGTAACCTCAGTTTAATTGGACCTTACTTGACCATTAACGTTTATGACGATATTATTTCCTGCCTGAACGTCTTCTCCTCCTTGAAGCAACCCACGGGGTGCATGGGTATGCGTTGCGTTTCGCTCCAGGAACCTTCCCGAAACCCTGTCGGGGATATCCAGAACCTTCTATTGCCTTGGTGCAGTGGTGACAGACCGGCGCTCTTTTGACCAGTAAACTAACACCAGGATGTCGGTCAGACAGAGACCCAGTTTAGTGGACGGAGAAGGTGCCTTACAGTAACTTATGAATGATTTATTTTATCTGGATTCTCCGCAGTAATTGAAATGAATAGATCGGAAAGTCGCCTAATTAGCTACACGGAAAAACTTCGCTCTGAATCCATTTGTCTCATTTGTGTCTGTGTGCATGGTTGAGAACTAACGCTCCCTCACTGAAAAGACGTCACATACCTAACAGTTATAGAAACACCTCATGCTCTGCGCTCCCTGCGAATTCACACACACGCTCGTCACAATGTTCCCGCTATCCACCAGCTATTTCTCGCAGTTGGGATCCGAGTACGCGTGGCAGTCCGTCCCGAGAATACTGTTCCCCTCGACGATAATGCTGTCGAAGCTGCTGTATTGGAAGCAATTGCCGCCGCAAGTGGGCACGCAGTCGGAGATGTAGCCACCGCTTTGGCAGTCGCCGCCGTGGAAGTACGAGACGCACTCGTCGGCGTTGCAGGATTTGGCGGAGGCGAGGGACGCGAAAGCGATGAGGGAGAGGAGGACGCTGATGTGGGTGAATTGCATTATTGAGCAGATAGCTTGAGCTGAGCGTGAGCTATTGATGTTATTTTGGGCGGATATGGCTTACTGAGTAGGTCGGCTCGTAATTGGTGAAGTAAAAGGCAGCTGTTGAGTTGGCTGAGCCCAGTTCTACTTCTCCGCTTTTATATCTGAACCCGCCGCTTCATCTTGAAGGAAGACTCCGAATGAGTGTTTTAGCTCCAATTCCTCGGGCGGCATGCATTGCCATGCGTGGTGCCGCAGGCCGAGAAAATCTGACCCAGAACAGTAGCAACGAGGAGAATTTCGTTGCGCATGGTGCGTCAAGGATTCCGAGAAGGATGTGGAGCCTCCGTGGAACCGGCGGGATTCAGAGTCAGAGCCAGACGGAAAAATGGGAAAGTTGGGAATAATGCGCGCATTCGGGACAGGCGTACCTCCGACAGAAATGAGCGAGAGGTGATCGGAATAACCTAGAATTTGGGCTTAGCACCATGGCATCATCGAAGTTTGCCGTGGTTCAAATTCTAGGTCGCCGGCGACGTAAACACATGAATCTTTTCGGAATGCCGCACTGAGTGAAGTACCGGTTCCACAAGAAGATATTGTGAAAGCCATACTCTCGTGAAGGAGTGTGCGACGTACGATGGAATTTAAATACAGTTGTTTCAGAGTCAGGCCAGTGGAGTCGGTGAAATTCGGCGGGGTGGAGTTACTTCGGACAGTGAGACAGACATGAGCTTTACAGTAATGTGGCCGGAGGCTGAAGCACATAAATTGAACGTATCTGGGACGAAGTTTCAGACAAGCAACCGCATTCCAACTGATCCGGTGAGGAACGCATCCAATTTCTCCTACCTTGGCTCACTTCGCTGAAAGTAACCACCGAAACCAACACAATGAGATTCACCTCCACCGCCGCTCTGCTCTCCGTCATCTTCAATGCCCACCTCGCCCTTGCAAAGTCGTGCGACGACTCTGAATGCGTGGAGTTGTACCGTGGTAGCGACTGCCAGGGAGCGGGCGAGCTCACCAACTACGTCCCGACCTGCAGCAACGGCTGCTACCAGTACAGCAGTTTCGATAGCGTGCGGGTGTCGGAGAGCGGATTTGAGGGCGCGGACTGCCATATCTTCTCCGATCCCAACTGTTAGAACGAGATAATGGATATGGGGAACGAGGTGCAGACCAAGTGCGTTAAAACGCCCGGGGCGCAGAGCATGATTGCTACTTTGATTGCTGAGGTATGGTTCTGGGTTCAGCATGTCCTTCGTTAGCTGAAAACATTCCGCAGCTTCGAATTATATTAACGGCGCAGATAACGATGCCCTAGATAATATGTATAATGTTTCATTGAAACGTACCCAACCTCCTGAGTAACAGCTTGGTCTGGGAGCAATAAATAGCGCACAGGCGCTGGATAGTGACTGCGCTTCTAGAAACGGAACCGTAATCAAAGCCTGAGCCTGAGCAGTGAGAATTTCATCCAGAGTGCGATGACAAGGAATGTAGGAAGCGCACACAGCCCAATGACCGAGAGTTCAAGTGGGCGGATTTAAGCAGTAGCCGCGTTTGTGGAAAGCATCGGATGGGGCGAAATGAAAGACTATCACGAGGGTGGAAGGTAAGATGTGTTAGGTGGCTACTCCGGTCGCCACGGATTGATATTGCTCGGGTTGTGTCTCAGTTCCAGTACTGGACCGTGCAGCGCTTGGTTGAGGTTGCTCAACGGCACCGTCTGCCTACCTCTGCTCGCCGTTCGGCTCTGCTCAGTATGATGTCTCTCCATGTCTGCGACTCCAGTTGTGCCGGATATGGCCAGTTGTTTTTCTTTCATCGTTTGGAGAAGCCGCGATCTGCTGATCGTGTAGCCCGGGCGAATATACGGTGTTACAGCATTGTTTATGATAATCAGCCGTGCGACGACGAAGCTGGAACACTCTCGACGTTCAACCTTACAGCCGATTGCAGTACCGAAGGCGCGAATCAAAATTTCCTGTTTTGGGACATTTTCGAAGAATTCCCGATATTTCAGCCAGTTCTTCACCGATTGCCTTGAAAATTCGATAAATCTACTCGGCTAATTCATTTGCAATTAGTGATAGAGGGGAATGTGTGAAAATATCATGTATTACTCATTTTCTGATTCCGGGTTGTTTTCGGACCGAAAGCCGTCTAACATGCTGAGAGCATGGCCTAGCAGCGTAATATTTTGGTTTGGACAGTGCATTCGACTTTAGAAACATCTGATAGAGCTAGAGGCATAGATAAATCACTTGCAGTCCCTCCAGATCCCACGGACACATTTGCCAGTTTCGGTATCAAAACATATTGTAAAGATTACATTTATCCATACATTTCATCGATTTATGGCTCCATCACTTTATTCCTCAGTCGAATATGGTGTCCAAACCAAAATATTACGCTGCTGGGACATGCTCTCAGCATGCTAGACGGTGTTCAGTCCGAAAACAGCCTGTGATCAGAAAATGGGTAATATGTGATATTTTCACACATCCCTCTCTATCACTAATTGCGGGTGAATTATTCGAGTAGATCTGTCTAATTTCCAAGTGAATCGGTGAAGACCTGGCTGAGATATCGGGAATTCTTTGAAATTGTCCCGAAACAGGAAATTTTGATTCGCGCCTTCGGTACTGCAATCGGCTGTAATCGCATGTTTGACTTCGCTGCAGTGGGAGACGAGGCCAGTGTAGAGGCTGCTTATGGTAGTTCTTCCGTCACACAATTTGCGTATGCTCTGCGGTTAGCTCTTTCGTGGCCAGTTTCCTTTATCTGTTGGTCACGCTGCTGTCTTTCTGTTCGCCGCGGACAGGCGCGAGCGTGAAGGGGTTGTTCCGCGCCGGACGGTCGAATCCATCAGACAAGACGAGTCGACAAGAAGTTCCAAGTTCGAGCTGAATAAGGTATTTAAGGTTAAGGTCAAACCGTCGCAGTCCTCGTCATCTCAGCCCGTGCTTAGGAGGGACGCCGCGCAGAGAGCAGCAGACACACCTTTCGACGTGAACTCTTCATCACAAACAGGAGCTCTATCCTTAGAGTCTGCCACCGATGGTACAAAATAGTTGTCAACTTGAAGTGCGGCGATTTCTGGCGGGAGTGTATGGTGAGGCCGCTGCGGGACTATCTGCCGTTTGAGCGCTGGACAAATCGCATGCGGTCTTCTCCATTGCACATCTGGGTTGGTCTGGCCGCAGCGTACACCGCTTCGGAGCCTGCCGCGTGCCCACTAACCGTGCAGGACATCATCAACTTCTTGATCTCGAAGGCCCATTTATGCTCGAGTTTGACGATATCTTCCTCTCACGATGATCCCTTTTTTTCTGCGCTCACCGAAGCCATCCGAACGACACCGTTCCCTGACTTGCGCGAGCTCACTTTGTTGACCGGAGCATTGGGCGCGTTTCTGATCCCTGTAATAAGAAATCAGGTAGTCCCGGGGTCTTTTGAACACCCTTTACTCCCTGGTTCTATGCTGCGGTTCTCGGGATATGCGGTCCGCTGGGACAACACCTATTATTTCTCCAGCCTCGACACGCTCTTGCTCCACAATCTGGACCGTATCGCAGCGCCGTCTCCGGATCGGTTGTTCAATTTGTTGGGAGCCACCGAACGACTCCGCCAGCTGTCCCTGCACAATATTAACGCATTGAGTAGGATACGCTCAGTTTAAACGTCGTGCATCACTGAAATCCTCTTAGATCGATACACGCGCAATTCTGCGCTGGATTTACCCCACCTCTGTGACTTTCATTACGGTCCCTCTCGAGATCTCGAACTCGGTTTCCTGGTGGCCAGTTTCCGTGCGCCCAAACTCACAACGTTATCGCTGCTGATACAGGGCAATTCTGACATGTACATATTCACATCTTGTCGCGACCTATTCGGGCCTATCACTCACCTCAACATCGACGGCACGGTCGCTCCTGAACGCGACATCCGAGCCTTGTGCTCCATAGTACCCCATGTCTCGACCGTCGACCTCGCCTGGGCCGGAGGTGTATTTATTTCCGCCATGACCGACTCGGAAATCCCTGACTTTCCAACTCCGTGGCCATCGCTGCAGCAAGTCATTCTTGGCGACGCGCGATTTGACGACATACACCGGCTTCTGTCTAAAAGGACGTCAGCCGAGCGCCTGCTAGACCCGATGTCCCTGTTCTGCACCTATTACGATGAGCTGGCAGAGCCTAATCGCACTTGGATCCGGCAACGAGTGCATCGTTTGGATGTCAGATCCATCTGGCAAGACCGTTGGTACACCAATGATGTCTGGTATTTGTTTCAGTCCGAGATAGCCAACGGTGCCTGACGTGGTGCACGCTAGAGGAATGCATAAGTTGGGAAGGTTACACGCGGGTGCCGGAATGGGAGTATAAGGGAAAATGTAGCAGACACTGGTTCTCGTATTGTCGGCTACTTACTGGAACCAATTTGTATGACGGTTATTATCGCTATTTATTCCCAAGTCGAACAACGTGGTTTTGATGCTAAATCAACTCTCAACTCTCAGCTTCCAACGTTCGGGCCGGTTTGCTCCGACTGCCTAAACGGGAGATTACGCATCAGCAAGCGCCTATTGTGCCGAACATCAAGAGATTTGCCTCTGCAACGCCTCCAGTTATGTGTATCCATCCACAAGAAAAGTCGGCGAGGTAAAATAACCATATAAACACCTTCATTAAATTTTTTGAAGCATGAATAATCCACACCGACATGATTTGGGATAAACATTGCAAAAATTCAAGCTTTCTTAGTCCTGCACTGCAGCAGTGATCATGGAAGGCCTCAATAGTGCTCCAAATGGCAAGAAAATCTCAGTATCATTTATTTCTATATCGAAATGCCCGGTGTGCTATGGTTCTGAATTATGTAAAGGCGGGGCGGCGACCGAAGGCGGGGACTCACGCGCAAAGAAGCGCATCAAAAAGTGTCAGCGCGGGAAGCGCTGAGCACGGCCTTTGACAGACTGCATCAGCAGACCAAGAAGTTGGCCTTCGATTCGTCGAACATCTGGAAACACAATCTGGCTGCATAGACATGCCATATCCAAGCTAGACGCGCTGTTTCTAAGAGAGACAGATTTAGACGGATAGACCGCGATAGACACAAGCTAGACACCGTGACGCTGCGGGAGACTCGGCTAGAGATCGTCGCCACGCGGTGCGTGAGCAATCAAAATCAGAAGCACATGTGGCCGTCGTAGGCGGTCGTCCTGTTGCAATGTTACAATCCTCAGTTGCCGCAATAGAGGGATGGACTTGTAAAAAAATTTATGCGAAGTCCCAAAGTAGTAGCGTGCAGGAGCATGTGATTTGTGGGCGAGAAATCTATAAAGGTGCGTGCCAGCGGCCTCTTCTCTTGCTTTTGCCCACATCCCTTCCACCGAGTTTTCCTCCTATCCATCTTATCCCCGTCCCCCCTTGGCCCCGGAACTCGAGGTAATCATGTAGGTCTGTAAGGCTCCCTTCCACTTGTGTCTGGGCCGACTCGGACGTGTGGGTACTAACATGTGGATGTCTCGACCTCAGCCTTTTCTGAGCCGCAAGGTAAGACCAGTCTCCTTATATGATCAGTAGTCTACCTACCAGATATGTACACTATACTCTCATTATACCTGCCAATGCATTTTTTCGCCCGCTCCCTTTCCGCTACCTTTTTCGCCGAAACACAAGCTAGCATGAGCTCAAACCCCCCCTATTTGATCCCATCTTGATTCGGTTGTCATCCTGTGTCTCTCGCTTGTGCGAGATCTGATGCTCACCTAAGGTGTCTAGCGCCGGTCTATCGTGGTCTCCCTTAGAAACCGGCTGTCTAAGGGCGTCTCTGAGAGACTGGAGGCAGTCTTGCGGTCTATCTGGTCTCTCGCGTCTCTGGGAGACCTCGGTAGACATCTGCTATTTTCCAGATGAAGTTGGTTTTGATGTTCTCACGAAACCTCGATCTTGATCTTGATCTTGCCACAAAACCACAGTGTACGCACTTGGATGAAACCATGGTCTTATCACCCAAAGTGCCCGCTATCTATGCCCGCTATCTTTAGTAGTGGGTTTTAGTAGTGGTTTCAAAAAGTGATCTAAAGGCAGTTTTGCAAAAATTGACGTCATTTATTTGGTCTCACCTTTGTCCTGACGTCATAGTTGTGACTCTGTGACCGGTCTTTCATTCTTTCGTTCTCGCTCTCGCTTGATCCGTGCGCTCTGCTTTCGTTTCAGCTCCTGGCTGCCCCTCTCCCATCTCCTCCTTAGTTTCTCTCTACCATGTCCCTCTATGTTGAGGCCTAAATGTTGCCCTTCCCTTGTCTACTGGCGCCCCCCGTACTGTTCTCTCCTCCGCGTTCTCGAGAAGCCTGATGGGCTCGCGCAATGACACGCAGATCCTCTTTTGACTCCCTGTGCCCTAGCGACGTCCCTGATTATATTGCGCAGGCCAAGGTTATTGCGAAGAATCCCGCAATAGCCGCCCAGTTTTTTAACATCGACATGAAGGCTTTTATAAAGACTATTTTAGGATACAACCCTGTAGAAGGCGCGAACAAAGACGGAGGTGTGTTAGGCGCCGTCACCGCATATTATGGTACCGTGGAAGCGCAAGGCCGTGGTACTTTGCATTGCCATATGATGGTTTGGGTTGCAGGTTCTTTGAACCCTAACGAGATCAAAGCCAAGGCCCTTGAGTACGGAGGAAACCTTGAATTCCAAAAACGGCTCATTGCTTTTTTGGACGACACCATCTCCATTGCTGTCCCACCTGATCCCGCGCCTAAGCTCGTGACACCGCTTTCAAAATTTCACCTGTGCGCCACAAGGGGCCCTGTGCCCAGTCCAACACTAAGCGGGGAGTTTCTTGCCCAGGCCGAAGCGAAGGATGTATGTCTGTGACGCTGGCAACATGGGAGCAGACAATAGCGAGGTCACCCCGGGCAGTAACTGAGGTCTGCCAATCATCGCGGTACAGTTCGAGTGTGGTGGAAACGATCTCGTCAAAAAGCTCAGGAGCGAGTTTGTTGATTGGGCAGGACAACACGGCTTCATTGCAGCTGTCGCTCGTGTTGTGGTTTTGCTGCGGCACCATCGGTTGGGTGTGGTGGGGAAAGAAGAACGACTGTGATGTGGCAGTGCTGCGGGCAGTGTTCGGCTATCACTCTGATGGGCTGCATCCAAAGTTTGAACACTCTCGCATTGAGCTTAAAAACCCGGGGAACACGTACTTCTATACTGAGAACGGCATGTTGATAAGTAGATGAGGTATGTTCCGCCATCGGTAAGTTGACGTCAGCATTTGGGGGTTCAGAACACTTAAATTTGGCCATGCCGGTCGCAAATTGCAGGTAGGGGAGCCAACAAGCGGGGCGCATTACAGATGAGAACAGGGCCACATGCGAGGCGAGGCAATGGGTATCAGACTTGCGGCTCAGGTTGTTGCACTGCCACAGTCTAGACGCGATGTCCTTTTAAGGCCAGTAGCCGTGAAGACAGGGGCAATGTCGCTTAACCTGGGCAGCATTTCTCCTCCGCTCAAACTCGGCTGGTACAATATCTGTTTCGCGGCAACACGTGAAGGCTCAACAGATAACGGCACAGGCTCTGTATATGCATATAGGCCTATTGGAGACAGTGAGTGGGTACATCGGCGGCTGGAAGTCCAGCCCATGGTTTGCATGAACAAGATGATGTTTGCTGGATGCATCACAGGAATGGTTGTGGAGACAAGGTTTATTTGGTCGAGTTCTACCGACGTCTGACGATCTACAGCACGGTGGTTCTCTGGAGGGAATTATTCACCCGGATGCAGAAACCTTGAAATGGACGATCCATATCACACTGTCTCTCCCTCCCAATCCTAACGACGTGGCACGATGTTTGGCCAACAAGCAGGCGAAATATTTGGCGGAAATCGCCGACGGGGACTTCGCGGATGAGGTAGGAGGGTCCTGTTTCTTCTGGATTCATAGCTGAAAACATCCTAAGTGTACCCCACGTGTCGTCCGGTGGGGCCCTCCTAAATTAGAGAGCGCTGTTCTGACAGTTATCATCAGGTATGGGGGGGTTCCCACAATAGACGTTTATTTATGTTTACAGTATCAGCATTGTGCGCGCGGAGTGCTTGGGCGGGGCGGGACTGGGGTCTCGCCTGATAAGGTTGTACGATCTGCAGATAGGTTGTGATGTTATCTTCGGAGCCTCAATGAAAAGGGTGGACACATCGGCCGATGGTGTTCTGCACTCCGTAAGCGGCTTCTTGTCTTCAGGCAAACTTGCTGACATGTGTCATTATAGAGGTACATGTTGAACAGTTTATTATTCGGGGAGCTTTCACCTGGTCAGCTCCGGGGTCCGGCAGGAGGTAAAGCGACAATGAGACTTGCAGTGTGGTAGACAAGTGAATAAGGCTCCAACCATTTAGTTTTCGTGTAGACCTGGGGGCAAAGTAAACGAAAACGGTATTTAAACGGTTTAAAACCGTGTAAAACTGTTTATAAATGGTTTTTTCCCCGGAGAACCTAAGTTTGAGTTAGAAAAATCAATTATGAGCCTCAACCGCAGCCCAGGACGCATTCTGAGGAGGCCGACACTATTATAATGTTTACAGCTATACAATGTATCAATCTCAAGTATCCAGTGCCTTCCTAGATAGATGTTGAATCCGGGTTCAACTTTAACTTACACAAATGCAGTCAACGAGTGAAGTCTTTCGAAAAATTGGATCCTGCCCTCAGTGATACTTCCAACGAGATGTGTCTGGACTGGAAACTCCATCTTCGGGAGGATCAGTCAAAGAAGGCGACGGGCTGGGCGGGACGGGGATTGCTGGCCGCGATCAATTAATTACTCGATTGGGATAGATCTTGTTCGGGTCCCGCCCCTGAGCTCCACAAGAAGTGTGTTTTGCATTGGGTCTTTACCGGGCATTCTTATGAACCCCATGAATCATCTTAGTCCTCAAACACTCAAGATGTAAAGCCAGAATCACAAGGCTCTGGTAGTACTCTGGCTGTAACTGTTTAAACCGTCTAAAAATGGTTTGTAAACTGTTTGCACCTCCGCTCAAATAAAACGAAAACGAGAACGGTTAAAACCATGTAAAACAGTTTATAAACGGAAACGTTGAGAGCCTTACAAGTGAATTTATTGCTACAAGGAAAGACAGATAGCGGGCATTGCCGCGCAGCGGGCTACTTTAGTTATATTGATAGTGGGTTTTATACCCTCGATTTTCATGATCGGAGTCGTTTTTTTCGTCCATAAAAGGAAGTCCACATTTCCTTATAAGGAGCGAAAAATGGCGTCATCTTACCAATCGTTCATCGGCATCGCGGCGCCGTTGGCGACGCCTGATCTTTCATCCCTCTCGCCGCCCTGAGTTCCTTGCGTCCTCCTACCTCCCATGTCGCTCCTCATTGAAGGGGTGTTTGTTTCCTCCGTGTTGCACAGCGACTCCCCTCATACTGTTATCTCAGCGGCCTTCTTGCATCGACTACCCCGCGCCACTCTCAGCAAGATCCTGGTTACCACTGTCGTCCCCAACCAATCAACCGTTCTCTCATGTCTATCCTCGGCGTCGCTCGGTGTCGACGTGGTTCTCGGGCTAGATTGAGCCGCTTGCGTCCGTGACTCGTTTCTTGTCCAGGGAATACTGGGTCCCATAGATAGTCGTGGCATATTAATCTGTCCTGGGAGCTGTGCTGGGGCAACTGGGACAGAAAGGAATTTTCGGGATGGCGGCCGCTGCCCAAATGGTTCAAATTGATTGGAAAGTGATGAAAGAATTGTTTCATTGTCAAATACCGTGAATTCATGCCAGTGCGAACACGACTTGATGCGAGCGCGAGCTTGGCGTCGGGCGAACGGCGGGCTGTTGTTCATTGTTATTGATGGGTTGTGCCGAGGTGCCGGCGGACCTTACAGAATCCCCGGGCTTTTCCCGTCAGGCACCCCGGCTACGATCACCAGCTTTCCCATAATCCATTTGTTCTCCACTGCCCGGCATGCTTCTGGCACTTCTGGGTTGTTTAAGAATCAATGCTACCTAACCAAACTTCATAATTCCCCTACATCGCACCATGCTCAGCTCCGTGCCGCGAGGAGCGACCAAAGGTCGGCGACGAGCGGCACGGGGCATTCAAACTCGGTGATAGGTGGCGTCGGCATGGTTCTGACGAGACGATATGATGGCAAGGGCGATTGGCCAAACAGCAGAATTGTCGGAGGTCACCTGAGTTAGCCAACTGGCTGTACAGTTTTTTTGTCACTGCGGACTCTACCATACATTGTAAGGAGATAGCGGGCCCTGCCGCGCAGCGGGTTACTCAACTTATTAGAATAAATAGCGAAATTAACGGTCATAAATTTGTGTATATTGGGTGAAGTCTTGTGGTAAATTTTGTCCGGGAGCTATAATAAACGACAATAACAAATGTCATACGGGAGTGGAAAGGAACGGAAAGGTATCCGATCGCGGAGTCCCGGGTACATGTCTAGGTCAGCGGTACCAGGGATGCCCGGAGGGCCGTATGAATTGATGTCCCCGCCGAAAACATCGCCAAACTTCTTTCCTTTTACCCCGACGCTTGGCTGCCTATCCTCGCCGCACAGAACGAAGCAAGGGGCTTCTGACTTTCCCTGTATCCCCCCTCGTTCGGGTTCGTGGGAAGACTCTATCGCTGACCAGTGGCACTCCGTGGGTGGTGGAAATCTCTTGGAAATCTCCTGTTGATACGCCGGGGGCGCAGAGTATGATACGCTATTTTGATTGTTGAGGTGCGTGGAGCTATGTTTGCGAATCCATTCACTGATCGAATGTTCTCGTCTAGCTGTGGATTGGAAGCGCACAAGAGAGAAGTATTCACAAAGAATTGATTATTTGCACATCTAAATAAACGAACTCATCCCCACCGCCGGTGCCTCACTGATATTTCCCCGAATCTTTGTGCTATATATTGCCGCACCAACCTTTTAACAGATTTCCAAACAACAATATTTCTTTGTTTAGGAGGATGAACCGAAAAAGAAGATTTTTCGAAGCGACCAACGGGACTCGCGGGATTTGAACCCCCATAGGACGCTCGTGACTTTCAATGAATGAGCGGTGAGCTGCCCTGCAGACCCCTGCTAAGATATACTTGGACCCCTCTCAGGCAATGCGATTTCAATCCTGAATATGGACCGTGGATGCCGCCGACCGAAAAGTGGGCACCACCTTTGTATCTCCGACTGACACTTCCACTGATTTATCTCAAAAGTTGTGGTCGAGCCCTCAATAATACCGTCAGCTGAAAGGACATTGAACCCATCGTCACACGGGTCCTGAGGGATTCGAACCCCCGCCGCGCCCGAGCATGGGATCGATGGTTACATATCACTGGTGTGCGGTGTCCAACGGGCCTTTCTGTGCTTGCCTTGCCCACGGAGCAGTCGATATAGCAGCAACGGTTTGGGGTGCGCTTGAAACGAAAAAATAAAAATAAAACTGAACGCAGTCAGATCAACCCGGAGATCAACACAAATATCGCTCGGCCTTTCTCGTCTCCCTTTGCGATGTGGACTCGACGGGTTTAAAAATTGTCGCCAACGCGCACAGACGCGCACGCGCATTTTTTTTTTTTCGAATGTAATACGAACTCATTTCGGTTGTAACTGCCCTTAATTTAGCTTTCCTAATTGCTCAGACCACCTTAACGGAGACACATGATCCCCAATCATTCAGTATCGCATCTAATTTAATCGAAGATGCACCTGCAAAGAAGTTGAGCAACATGCACGTAGAAATACATATATGCACACGCACAGGAACGACGACATCTGGTCGTTGAAGTCAATTACCGAGAGGTCGGAGTAGCCAGGGCTACGAATGAGACCGAAACTTTTGGTGCCCGTGCAGTCGGGATCACTGTGACAGCATCCTCAGTGCCTGAGTCCTATTCCACAGTTGGGAGAGTGAGCCTTACAAGAAAATGGTACAACTCATGCCCGGGGAAGGGCCAAATGACGAGGCAGCGCTCGCATGCTGATGGCCCGCGAGGTCGACGCATTGACCGTTGGAGACGTGATAGGTGATACATGGGCCCATGAAGCCGATGTCTCTGCATTTCATGCTGTAAATAATGTGAGTTAGTTTGTAATGAATCGGCGGGACCATGGACATTTACGCATCTATCGTGGCCACGCGCGAAGCCTGCATGGGGATTGTTATGAAATTGTATGTAGGATATCATTAACTGTGAATTACCACGTCAATGTCAGCGCGTGATGGGTACGCAGAGACTAGAGAAACCAGGGCGAGGCCGAAGAAAGTGGCGGAGAATTTCATATCTGGCAATGGGAGTCTGGGGAAGAGTCTGAGGCATTAGTACTCCATTCACCACCTTTTATGCGAACCTTGGGCGCTGTACCTGACGTCAACGTTGAACTTGAACGCAATTAACGTTCCGTGCTTATCTGACGTTTGATGTGATTTGACGCCGGCTCGAGAGCGACATGTGCCGGTGGAAACGAATTTCTCCGTAGATATCGTTATACCATCCTCTGAACTAGTATAATCTTCCCCCCAGCGCACTGGAATAATCCTGAGATTGAGTCACCACTCACAAATTTCCACACGATTTGCGAGAAGGGCGGCTGATCATCTCAGATTGTGGGGTATAAATTCCACAAGCTGCAAAATATCGGGCCTGAATTTAGGCGCTCCAGCCGCGGCGGGGACCACCACGGACCACCCCTGACCACCCGCGTGGTGTTCCTAGGTTGCCGACATATGACTGCGAAAAATGACTGAGAGCTGTATGATTCGCGGTTAGCCGCGCTGACAGCTGTCTATCAGTCTTTGAGCCCCTTTCACAAATGGAAAGAGATGCACCAACGCAATGCCCTTTTATTGACCATAAGACTTCAAAAAAAAACAGGGAACTAGGATTCAGATATTCTTACTGTTGCGATTATGTGATGCGCAGCAGAATGAAGGAGGGGGAATGGGGAAGTGGGAATGTGAGGACGGTTGGAAGGGAGGAACCGAACCGAATTAATCTAAGAAACTGCGGCTCCTTATAAGTACACTGTACAGATATATTGGACCTGTGAATCTCATAGAATGTTCGCCGACGTTTCTCACCAGCGTTTCCCACGGTTGACTCTTCTGGAAACTCCGCACCGGTATTCCGGGTGCCTGGTAACCTCTGGCTTACCTCGCCGGACTTCGCTGCTGCTTGCCGACTCACAACACTTACATTATACAGTCGCGCGGGTCATAACACATACCTGCCAAAATCCCATGATGCATTGGATTTTGAATCCCCCGAATGCCTCCTGCCCACTGTAAAATGGTGGTCGTAATGCATTGGATTTTGGAAATTCTGGCAGGGAACGGACCTTATGCATTATGACCCGTGCGACTGTACATATAGTTCGCTCGACCTTTCTTTTAGTCCTGTTTCCATGCAGGTTACTTGATCATCACGTCGCTCCGCACATCGTTGTAGTAAATCTCGTCAGCTGCTAGGAGAGTGTCTTCCTTGTCCTTGTTCCCGAGATCCAAAAAAGCCGCGAGGGCCTGTGGGGTCGTCAGACGTGCAATAGGAAGGTATCAATCAAAATACAACGAGACGGTGGCGGCAAAGTTGTGATATGTATGTACAACAAAAACGGGTTCCTCCAATGAGTCGAAAGAGTAATCCGCCTCTTTGTCTCACAAGCTGTCTCAGATAAACATCCCAGAGAAGAGCAGATGGACATTGAATGGACACGAGGAAGTTCAAAGGTGATTGTGATTATCAGCATTGATGCGCAAAACCCGACCCACTCAAAGCCCCAAAATCTGATTCTCTGCATCTAGAGCGTTGTCAAAGCATACAGTATTGCATTTAATTTAATTGAAGATGCACCTGCAAGGAATTTGAGCAACATGCACGCAGAAATACATATATGCACACGTACAAGAACGACGACATCTGGTCGTTGAAGTCAATTACCGCGAGAGGTCGGAGTAGCCAGGGCTACGAATGGGACCAAAACTTTTGGTGCCCGTGCAATCGGGATCACTGTGACAGCATCCTCAGCGCCTGAGTTCGATTCTACACTGGGAATGAGTGAGGCCTACAAGAAAATGGTACAACCCATGCCCTGGGAAGGTCCAAATGACGAGGCGGAGACCCCATGCGAATGATCGCCCGTGAAATCGATGCATTTGTTATTGGGACGTGAAAGGTGATACACGCGCCGATGAAGCCGGTGTCTCTGCATTTCGAGCTTTAAATAATGTGAGTTGGTTTGTAATGAATCGGCGGGACCATGTACAACATCGCGAGGTACGTGTTGTAGTGTCTGTTTATAAGAGACTAGGGACCATGGGCACTTGCACATCGATCGTGGCCATGCGCGCAGCCTGCATAGGAATTGTTAAGAAATTGGATTTAGAATGTCACGGACTGTGAATTACCAGGTCAAAGTCGGTGCCGCGACGGGTACGCAGAGACTAGAGAAACCAGAGCGAGGCCGAGGAAAGTGGCGGAAATTTTCATATCTGTCGGGAATCTGCGAACGTTCGAAGTCTGAAGAATTAGGATTCCACTCGTTAGCTTTCATGCGAACTTTAGGCGCTGTACCTGAATCATATACGTCGTTGAACGTTGAGCTTGAGGGGAGGTGTTGAACGTTCCATACTTAACTGACGTTTGATGTGATTTGACGCCGGCTGGAGGGTGACATGTGCCGGTGAAAATGAGATCACTGAGTCGGTGCACAGACTAAGCATCACTTTCAGCGTATGTGGAAAATCCTTCGGTTATTATTTAATGGCCCCGGGTATTCAGGAACTTGATTTCCTGTCTCCGCAGAATTCCGCTGTCAAAGCGCCATCAGGAAAATTTGACGGTTCTGCAAGACACGAATTAAATGCGCCCTTGCGAAGTCAATATCGTAACCAAGAATATCAGCACACCCGACTCGGATCCGAGTCTTCGACCCATGGAACTTGTACGTTTTAATAAACTACGTATAACGCATCTCCGCCTTCTCGCACCTAGGTCTCTTTTTAAGTTACCTTGCTCAATTCAGCCTGTCTCGAACCGCATCAAACGTTGGCCTAGACGAAATGGGCCCGATTTTGCGATTCAGGCATTAGGTATAAAGCCAACGCAAACTCGACCCATGAAAGCCAAGTCGTCATTCAACGTCTTCCAGCTACCTTCAACCGCTACGCTTTATCCTACAAATCTCAAGAAATGAAGTTCTCTGCAGCATTCTTGGCTCTGGTCCCCCTCGCTGTGGCGATGCCACCTGTCGTACGCACCGTCGAGCCAGGCACTGGCGTGGTAAGCACGATTATTCACAAGCTCAACCAGCTCTATATCGCGCTCCGCACAGGTCTCCCCTACGCCCAACATCGTAGGCGACGTGTAAGTTCACAAGCAGCAAAGTTGAATATATGGCAATCAACTCCCATTTCCGCAGCTACGTCTGCGTCGATCCCAACTTCGTTCCCCCGTGCGGTCTCTTTCATGGAGCGAATGGGCAGTGCGTCAACTTCCCGCCGCCCTTCCAGCACGACATTTCCAGCGTTGGACCCGATCCCGGACAAGACTGCTTTTTCTTCGAGTAAGTTGCAGCGTCGTTTCTTTTGATACATATCCTTAATCCACGGATCCAGCCAACCTAACTGCACCGGGCGCCGATTGGGCCCCGTTCGCGCCCCTGGGATCGCGGACCTCACCACGGTCGGGTTCGACGACGTGATTATGTCGTTCGTGTACGTGAAATTTTACGTTTACCTGTGAATTGTGCATGGCCATTAATTGGGTGTTGTAGGTGTTTTTACTGAGCACGTTGGAGGGGCTTAGGAAGGAAGTCCGAATTTGGACATACGTGTTGAATGTTGAAGTTTTGCTCCGGTCAAGCTTGTTCTAGAAATGCCAGTCTTAAAAGATGTGTCTTCGGATGTACATGGGCACAGAAAGGCTGCATGTATTTCTTTTAAATTTGTGTTTGATGTGTGTTAAGATGTGGACCAACCCTGACCAACCCGAGATCTGTGATCCGGATGTCGTTTTCTTTTCATCTTCTCAAGCGCCTCTCTACGTATTATCACCGAACGTTGCATCACAACTACTACGCGCTTACTCCGTCTTCACCTTCCCCTCCGCTCTCAACTGTCGTCCCCAGCCGAACACGCGCCAGAGACACCACCCAAGGACACTCAACACCCACGTGCCCACGAATCCGACAACACCTCGCGCGCCCGTCGCCTCAAACAGGGCAAAGAACATGACCGCAGCCCGCGCGCTCCCAGGGCGCCGGTCGACCTCTAAATCAATCGCGAACGGCAGCGTCGTGGGGTCAGAAATGAGGTGGCTGGCGGCTGCCAGGCCCGACGCGAAACCGTCCTCGTGGAAGCCGTACTTAAGGTACGCGCCGGCGTACGAGAGGCCGCGCGCACGCTGTATCTTGGGCATCAGCTTCTGCGCGCGGACGGCGTTTGCGTCGAGGACAGGGTGAGCGTATTGGTAGCGCCCGGCAAGGGTGCCCTCGCGCGGTTCGAAGGGCGGGTTGAGCGTGACGAGCACGGGGCCGTACTTGGCCTCGGAGATGTGCTGCAGGTCATTCATTCCGTCTGGGGTGGTAAGTCAGTTAGTAGAGACAGGCTATATGGTGAGATAACATACACGTCCTGAAAATTAATTGTGAATCCAACATCGTTAATCGAAGAAAACACATACAATGAGACCTGATCCGAGTTAGCTTTCCGCCGGCCCTGCGAGTCCAACACCGACTGGGTGAGGTAGTTCCAGCACGACCACGCCAATCGACTTTGGGGCATCAGCTTGTAGATTTGGTCAGCATTCATCCGGGCAAGCACACATCAACTTACTTTGACATCAGAGTGCAAAACCGCCTCGTTCCTATTCCACTGGAACATGCCCAAGATTTTCTGCTCTTCGGCCGTCATACCCTCTCCGGCTTGGAGGATGGAAAGCGCGGTATCGGAATGACAGGCGAAAATCACATGGTCGTAGGTCTCTGTGGCGCCGCTGGCCGTTGTCAACTGCACCTTGCTGCTCCCTACCTCGGTGCTGACCGACTTTATAGGCGTAGAAAGATGCAGTTGCGCTGCCGGGAGTTTTGACAGGATCTTGTTGACGTACACTCGGCTGCAGGGACGTTGGTACGACAAAAAACGGTGTCACGGGATGCACTAGTACTGACCTGCCACCTTCCAGCGTCAACCATGAAGGCTTTCCGGTTATTTGGAGCAGATGGTGGTTGTTCAAAAATTGTATCTGGGCTTTTTTAATGCACGTTCAGGCATGATCCAGCCGGCGCACCAGAGTTCTAGCAGGAAAGTCCATGGCACACTTATCGGGCGGGGTGCTCCAAATGCACGCCGTCATGGGCTGAAAAATCGATGAGAACAAACTCGTTAAAGAAGAGCTGCCTCACAATCAAGTAATTGTCCTTGAACGAGTCAGAGTACCCCTCTCGGTCCAGATAATCGCCTATCGAGCATTCTGCATCGGAATCGCCGGTAATAATGCTTCTAGCACAGGCGTTGAACCGCAGAACATCGTAGATGAGGCGCCACATGTCCGGATCGACGAGGCGGTACGGCTGGCAGAAGATGGTCATCAGATTGCTGCCAGCCCACTCGAACAACCCGCCGTCGCGCGAGACGCTAAAGGTCATCTCGGTCGGAAGAATTTTGATGGCATGCAGGTTGAGGAATTTGATGAAATTGGGGTATGTGCTCGGGTTGAACACGATCTTTGAATCAAGTTAGTCCTATTCACGGCAATCTTGGATGTAAGTACAAAACCGCTGCGAATGGTTTAGTTGTGTCCAGCAATTAATCATTCTGAGTGGACCTACGTATCCACATACACGCCGTCTTCTGGCTGCTTCCCTGGTGGAGTAAATTTGACGGTGTTGGCATGCCCACCCGGCCGAGTGTCTACTTCGTAGAGGTGAACTTCATGGTCGCTGTACTCGTTTAAGAGCTGGTTTCCCATGATTAGACATGGGTTGAGCTGTGAGAAACATGCTAACCCATGTCGCTCCAAGCCCGGAGACACCTGAGCCTACTACGGCGACTTTCATGGACCTTGATGAGAGTTGCCAGCAGGAACGCGTTGTTTGGTTATGCATCGCGTTGCCGCGGCATATGATGACGAGATGCCGATTATCCCACGGTCACGGCTTTCTCTCTCTCCCTGCCAACCATTCAGGCTGCAGTGCTCCGAGTTCATAGTCATTGTATGCCTTTCTAATGGCTAGTGGTCAAGAAAATTTCTCTTCCTATCATCCCTTAACCCCCAATACTGACTTTGTTACGCGCCGCGGTTCTCAGGCAGTCAACAGGCAGTGCTCATTGCGCCGTCGATACCCAGTAATATCCCAATAATGCAACTAGAAATGCAGATCCTTATCCCATGCTCGAATAGTGATTATCGTCTTGCCAGCTTGGAGATCTACACGCGCTGTGTTGTCTGTCCCACTCACGTCGTCCATTTATTTGTCAAGTGGAGCCCTCCTTGGGCGCATGACATCGATCAGATCCCTGGCTTGCACTCTAAATAAACTGTGATGCTCACCTTCCTGCTGTGGTTATATTCCGGGTCAAACTCTTCGTTTCATTGAAACTTCAGGTCAAACTTGAAGCAATCGAATTCACTCAAGTGCACCACCACCAGCAACACAGATTATTAGCCTCGAATCTTCAATATTGCTTCGCCAGCCTGGAGACCTACTCGCTCCGTTCCTTCGCCCACTTTAATTGGATATTATCTCTTGCAGCTCATCTCGCTCAGATTCCTGTCTTGAACTTGAGAAACTCCTTCCTCCAGTGGTTATAGTCTGCGCCACACTCTTAGTTCGGGGGACCTCATTCAAAACTAATCCAGACCTTCGGGCCTCAATGGCAGTGCTGACATACTGAAGCGCGCAACCAGCAATACAGATCCTTATCCCATGCTGATTATTGCCTGGCCAGCTTGGAGACCCACCTGCCGCGTTGCTTCGCCCGCTTAGTACTTACATCGTCTATAATTGGACTCTCTCGATCGCCAGATGGCTCCAAACTGCGATGATCGCCATACACACTCGTATTACTAGCCGGGCTGCGACTTTCTTTCGGCGGCAACAATGCAAATGTATTTCTTGGCTCGCGACTACCTCGGAACGAACAGGCTTGTGATTATCTTTGGACGATGAACTGCTACTTTTCGTGTGCTCGAATCCAGTCGACTCCCCAGTTGACCCCCAGGCTTGTCAGTCTATTTTTGTAAGAGAGCCATTCTTCATTGATGGTCGTACAGCGCACTGATCTGATTGAGCAGGATTAAGCGAGGATTAAATCTCAGCTAATCGTATAAATACGAGATGAGCTTTTCCTTCTCCTCATTCTTTTTCATCATACGGCCGAGCCACCCTTTTTCTCTTTTGCCTTCACATTATTTGTTAAGGACTCGACGTTCTTCTTGCCACTCTTTCGTTTTTCGCCAGGCTTTCATCACATTAAAGACAAGATGCAATTCTCCCTCATCGCCCTTTTCACGCTCGTGGCAGCCTCCGTCTCTGCTGCGCCGGCCCCGCTCCGTGCGCGCACCTGCGACATCAAGAGTGAGTTTTTAATTTTCGTTCCGCTTCTACTAGTGCCAATTCAGCCCGCAGCTTGTGTCCTCGATCTCGGACCCTCAGGTACATAGACGTCTTTGAATTATACCTAGCCAGTGATTCCTAACCCACCTTAACAAGTCGTGGGGTGCGCTGCCGCGGCCGCCCAATTAGGAGCCGGTGCGTGACTCTTCTCTTCGTCTATGCACATGAGCTCATAATCGATTCAGATCCCATCTCGGACGCCGGATGCATCCTCGCGGCCATAAAGGACGTCGCGGAGCTGGTCAGTAGATTCCACACACCCTCGCCTCTCGCTAACCAGAGTCACGTTCCTAGCCGCCGTCCTGCAACGGATGCGGCGGTGGTCTCGCCAGCGACTTCGAGGACGCTAAGAACGCCATCGAGGGCCTCTTCTGATCGTCCTAACCGCACCGCCGTCGCGGTCTTGTGTATTGGCCAGGAACTTAAAGTCGTATAATCGTATCGCAGTGGAGTAATTTTAATATATAATGTGTTGGCAAATGGTGGCGAGTCGTGTGTTACAAATACAGTGAGTGTGTACTAAAAAACGGGGTCCTTCAATCGTCCCTCCGCGCCATAGTGAACGCGCTCTCGTACGCGGGCACGCCCACATCTTGCTGCGCGAGGCGCCAGTTCCCGACAAACTTGTGTCCCCCCACAATAAATCCGTAGAAGAACAGCGTCCCCAGCCGCGGGTCAGGCTGCACCACTTCCCCCGTCAGTCCGTCACGCACAGCGACGGAGCGAGTAGCGGCACTCACAGAAACGCGCAGGATCCCAATCAGCCCATCCCACGTGCGCAGCCGTCCGTAGAACTCGAAGTGGTTCCACGCCTGCCCGTGGCGCAGGTCCGTCTGTCCATGTGTCAGTAAGCATCGGCGGCGGCGCTGTGGGGGAGGAACGTACCGCGCCCGTGAAGATAATGTCCTGGATCCCCGTGCACGCGGGAACACGGTCGGGGTCGTGCGCCGCCGGTGTCTCTGCGTCCATCTCGTCCGCGTCCGCATCGTCCCTCACTCCCGCCCCGAGCCCCATGCGCGCAAAGAGGTCTTCATGCGCCGCTGCCGCCCGCCGCATGCGCACCGCTTGCAGCAGCTCTTCGCGTGCGCGGCATCCCGCACACACCGCTACGTCATGCCCTCCCGCCGCCGCGCCTCCCGCCCCGTGCGTCGCGTACTCATACGCCGCTTCCTCGCCCTCAACGAGCACCGCCACGCCCCGCGCGTCCGAGCACACGATGCGCGTCTTCGGTGGGAACCACGCGTTTGCGAGCCCGTCGTCCCAACCGTCGCCCGCACCACCGCACGGGGCGGGGCGGTGCGGCGCGAACGAGTGGTGCTCAGCGATGCGCATGAAGAGCGGGACGGTCGTCGTGCCGAGGAAGCCCTCGTCGAACGCGGCCGGGTAGTCGCGCGTCGTGACGAGCGCGTTGAAGTGGTGCTCGCTGGGCACAAGCATGCGGCCCTGCCAGAGGCCCGTGAAGGTCCCGGGCGCGTAGGTGCTCCCAAGCCGGCGGTCGGGCGCGCGCCACGCGCTAAGGCACTTGCGCAGGCGCCACCAGTCGGCGTCCCAGCGTACGCTGAGGGGCTCGGCGCCTTCCCCCGCGGGCCGCAGCTCGGGGAGGCGGTCGTTGAGGTGCGCGTTGATCTCGAGGATGTCGTCCTGATTGGGCCCGGTGTGGGTTATGCCGGCGGCGAGGGCGTGCGGACGGTTAAGGGGGAGATGCGGCGGGATGTCGAAGGGGATTGTTTCTCGGCGGGAGAAGTACACAAGTTTGGCAGCGACGGTCACAAGGGGCGGGAAAATGGCTGGGCGGGCGGAGAAGTGGACCTGAGACCATGCGTGCCGTGGGTCGAGGTAGATCGGGTACGAACCGTGCGCGGTGAGTATTGAGTTCGGGTGCACGGTAGTGGCGTTACGCAGAGGGAGATTGAAGTGGTTTTGGGGTGCAAATGCCGATGGGTACTGTCTCATTATTATTAGACCTGTGAAAAGAAGATAAACCAGAAACTCACGCGGTAAGGCACAAGGACGTAAGGCAGCACGAGTTTGATGATCTGGCTGCGTCGAGCAGCGGATTCCTCCCTCAGTTTTTCTATGGGAAATGAGCATCCGGGGTCGAAAAGAGAGTCAATGCGCACCCTCCGTCGTAGTCATCCATATTAACCAGAGCGCACAGGCACTCGCCACGCTGTCCACTGGCCAGCCGTGGGAGCTCCCCCTGCTGTCCCACATCCGCGTCCGGACGAAAATGTCGAGGTACGAATCCAGCCCCGCATGCTCGAGTTGCGCCGCATTCCGCCCGTCGTTTTCGAGCATCATGAGATACGCGCCAAAGAGCACCTCGTCGCAGTCATCTGCGGAGACCGGTCCACGCAGCCTGTGCAGCTGCGTGCAGTACAGAACGAGCTGGTCGCTGCACTGGTTCGGCGTCGGGTCGAACGCGCGGCGTCTGACCGCGCCCGAATCGAATTTAAACTTGAATATGCGGGAGTAGAGTGGCGCGTTCCCCGAAAGGCGACTATTAACTGCTTTGCAGGTCAAAAGCAGTGGCACAAGAGCAGCGGGGGGTCCAAGGGGTGCGAGACAGGTGAGCTCGTACGCGATATGCTCTAAGATTTCTGGAGGAACTGCGCACAACGGCGAGGGCTTTCCTGGAGCGGGCATAGAGGTGTACAGATGAGAGAGAAGCTAGAGAAGCGATACATGTATGAGAAAGTCAATGGCGCCGGAAGTTACAATATGCGGCAAGTGGTCGGAGCTGAGCTAGGCGGGAGCATTCAGTCGCCTCCGATCACTTTTTATACAACAATCACTTGTGACTGCGAGTTCGCCGTTCGGCCGCCGCACAACCAAGTGGCGAAAATAAAATAAAATTCCACGGCTCGTAAATCTACACAAAGGAGCCGAAGAGACACATATGCTTATCTGCCCCACATTCTCCTTGCTGCACTGAATCGCGAATCCAAACGAAAATCGCGTCTATTCTCGTTCACTTAGCCGCTGCCAATAAGGGAGTTGTGGCCCCACCGGATGGCCACAATGTCGAAGACTGATCCACACTAATAGACCGTGACGGCAGCGGGGAACTGCACTTCCCCGATCACGACCCCGCCGTGAATTGGTCTCAGTCTGGGCGCGCTGTCAGAGGGTTGAATGTATGATGCCGTGAGTCTGTGTTGAACCAAGCCTTGGCATTCAAGTGTTGCGTCTTCCTGGTGAATTATTCAGACGCTGCGTTTCCGTGGATTTATGCCGAGAAGACGCGGAAGAATGGGCACAGAAGCCCCTTCGGCCAAATGTCCGCGGACATGGACAATGGCCAGGCCAGAGATCCTTGTCATCGTCGCCAGGCGGCGGACGGGCGTGCTGTAAGGCGGCGATGGGCTGTACAGGGTCGTCCCCGATTCGCTTGGTCGGGATAAGAGCCACATGGTCCCTGGCGTCGACTAATTCATTCTGACACTTGCGGGGCAGTGGCGGGACGAGAGGTGGGAGCCCCGGCGGCGGAAGATGCGGAGAACGATAGCAGACTGCGAGGACCGCGAGAAAACAACTGCATCAATCGTCGAGGAAATAATATTAAGCCAGGCATTCTGACACTTGCAGGGCAGTGGCGGGACGAGAGGTGGGAGCGCCGGCGGTGGAAGATGCGGAGATCGATAGCAGACTGCGAGGCCCGCGAGGATGGACACAGAGGGAGCGCAATGCCAAACAACTGCATCAATCGTCGAGGAAATAATATTAAGCCAGGGAGTGTGTGGGATATACAGATGCGGATGCTATGATCATGCTCTAGGGTCACCTCTACAGACCAGCAGCGGCCTTCATTTTAGTAAAGTTGGGCGTCCCGAGCCCCTACAAAGCAAGCAAGCATCAGCAACGCGCATCGACTTGGAGCGGAAAGAAACACTAACAGTAACAGGGTCCCATCCCGCCTTGGCCGCGAAGCCCTTCGCGCCGCACCCGGGGTTGCTGCCCGTCGTCACGTCGTTAAGCATGTCCGGGTTCGCGTAGAGCCACGGGTTGAGGAACCCGAGCGGCGCGTTCCCCGCGGCGATGAGCTGGTCGTTCAGCAGGCCGATCACGCTCGCGAAGATGGGTGAGGAGCACGACGTGCCGTCGACGCCCTCGGTCGTCCCGCCCGAGACGATCTGCACGTTCTCGCCCTGCGCCGACACGTCGGGGTACCCGCGCCCGGAGGCGTTGAAGAGGCCCTTGTTGGTAGTGCCTTGCGCCTTGAGGTACGTGGCGACGGCGTCGGACTGATAATCCGGAGCTGCAGGGAAGGGAGGTCAGTGAAAAGGCCAAGGGGAGGGCGAGGAAGACGTACCGCTCCAGTAGTTGGAGAACCCGCCGCTGGAGAAGGTCGAGGCCGTCTCGGGGGAGATGCCGTGAGTGGAGCCGACCGCGGTGAGGTACGGGCATCCCGCGGGGAAGGCCGCCTGGTACGTGGTGCACGTCTGCGCTTGTCCGCCTTCGACTCCGCCGTCGCCGCTCGCTGCAAGACGTGTTAAGTTACTGCCCGGCGAGGAAGTCACAAGGACATACCGAAGAGTACAGAGGTACCGCGGGCACCGAAGGCCATGTACGCCTCGCAGAGTTTGCTGGGTGGCCGATTGAGGACAATCGACGAAAATGGAAGAGAAGCTTACAAAGCAAGGGCCTTAGACATGTCGGTCTCGTTTTCGCCGTACGAAGTGGTCATAACCTGGGGAACCTGGTCCTCGTCAGACAGGAAGTTGACGATGTCGAGGAAGCCCTCGAGGTCGCCGTCCTGGAAGGACTCGCCGACGGAGACGAAGAAGACCGGGACACCGGTGGCGACGCCGACGGTGTACTGAATGTCAAGATTCTGCACTCCTAATCAGCGTGGTACGGCCGAAGGGCAAGGAGGTAGACGCACAGCTTCGATACCGGCAGCGCTGGCGGTTTGGGTGTTCTTGCCGCCGTCGAGCTCCTGAGTGGTGAAGCTGATGGTCGAGTCCATGTCGCTGCGGAACGACTTGAGGAAGCTCTTCAGGTCGGCTCTGCGCGCGAATTGCTCGATGAAGCCGGCAACAGCGATGCTGTTCGAGGACTCGGTGGCGGAGGTGGTGGGGATCTTGTAGAGAGATTGGAGGCATGCTGGAAGCAGACGTTAGAACGCAACTACGAGGGGGAAAAGGAGACATACTGGGAGTGACAGTGGTAGCGCACGAAGCTGCGGTGGCGTCGGTGGACACGGCAGAAACAGGCTGGGGGGCAGAAAGGACTGGGCTCAGGGAGAGGGGGTTGTTGAAGGTCGTCGTCGGGTGGACGTGGAGGATGAAGTCTGCAACCTCTGCGGGGAGAGAGAAAGAGAGCGTGCGCGCATAAGTCTTGCCCGACGCAATGTGCTTGAAGGTCTGGTAGTTGGCGGACAGCATGTCGTTGGCCTTGGAGACGGGGACGGACACGGACAACCAGTCGCCAGCAGACGACGAGGTGTTCGCGACGAGCCCGTGCGAGGAAAGCCATGCTTGTACGGCGGCGACAGCCTCATCGGAGGGCGCGACGAAAGCATTAACCTAGCGCGAAGAAAATGAATGAGCTAAGAATGTTGTGCGCAATGCAGAAATGGCTTACCTCGGCCTTGGTGAGGTGGTTCCCGTAGTTGGAGCTCGACGGGGTGCTGACGTCGAGGAGAGCCTTCTCCAGGCCAGCGATATCCTTGGAGGGGAGGGCGATGCGGAGGTTGACCGGTGAGGATGCGGCGGCGGGGCCGACCTTGGCAAACCCTTGAGGCGCGCTGCTAAGACTTTCTTGGACGACAAAAGTCTGGAAAGCGGGCCCGGCGGCAGCCAGAGAAAGGATCGAAGCCAAAAAGAGTGATGTAACAGACATGATGCCGGATTCTCGCAGGTTCTGGGAGATGGAGTATGCTGCCAAGAACCGCCACCTTTATAAATTCCGCCTTGGCACCGGAGGCTCTGCGCGGGCGTGCTGCACCGGAGCGTATCGCGTTCACCCACACGCCTCGGAATGGTAGCGTGTGCATTGCACGCGACCCGCATCAATGGTGCACAAGCAGAATGTGCCATCGACATGCGACAAACTTCCATGGATCCTCAATAACAGCTGAATGCTTCCCCGCCAACAACCGCGTACAGCCCGCGTCGACTCATAGGTCTTATTTGAGTTCCTAAGACGGGGCGGCAAGCTCGAGCTAGACTTCTCCTTGACAATAGTTAGCCTTCATTCCCTCGACAGAGCAGTTGAGGACCTACGGGCCCAGTTAGATTGTCTGTCCATACAATCACGGCCGAGGATAGTCTATAATTAACTTGACCGCACACTTGCACGCCGTGGTTTGCCCCAGGACGCGTCGCCCATGTCATGACAACCTAAAGATAACGGGGAGAGCTTGGGCATGATAAGTCGCTGGTATCTCAGTCGAAAACATGTGTCCGCGACTGACCCCACATTGTCTGATCGTTGCTTGATGCTGCGTGTGGACACGGCGTGGGTAGCCCCCGACCTCGCCACTAAGCATGGAGAGATGAGCAAGAGCTCCATGACATGGACTGGCGATGAGAGTTCCCGGAGGCCTTCAAGAGGATCCTAGCACAATAGAAATAGGCTGTAGCATCCTACAATGATTGTCTCCGTGGGCCTCCGAGAGCTCAGCCAGTTCAAAGGAAGGGGACACATCGATCATCTCGCACAGCACGTGAAGAGAATAGGCCGATATAGGTCATAGTGAGGCAATAAACGTCTTTCACCGTCGGATGATGGTTTGGAAGGAAAATGAAAAAAGCTGTGCAAATATTTGGTCTTGCTGGGCTAACGAAGTCGCGCTTTGACCCGGACCGCGAATATTAGCGAAATTTAAACCCAATAATTCTATCAGAATATTGAGTGTTTGAATCGCCTTCTTTGTATACAAAAACTCTGTTAATTGAAGACGAGCGACCCAAAGGGAAGTTTGGGACTCGAGAGTCGGGGAAATTGGAACGTCAGTTCAACGTTGAACCTCGGTTGCGATTCTCTTAGTGCTTCCTCTATCATATCAATTGGGCGAAATGGTAGATAGTATGAGCAACTCGTAAGGATGTAAAAGAAAAGAACAACTGAAGCCTGATTGTGGGCTCCGGCGGAGAGGGTACATATGCGAGCCCACACTGGTGGCAGGCATTGTCGCCGGGACACTTATCAAGATCAGGTACATAAGCTATCGATGCAGAGCGGGGACAAAACCAGGCAGCGGAATTCAGACGGCAGCTACTGGTGGTGAAGCTACTGCGAAATGGAAAGGGTGAACTCTGAAACAGAAGAACACTTAAATATCATTAAATATTGGAAGCACCTCAGAGAAGAAGATTTTTGTGGTCCGGACCGATGTGAATTTTCATCCCCTCCGTTACAAGCCCACATGGTGAGGCTTTCCTAGACGGGCAGTGTGAGGGAGAGTAAAATGGCCGTGCTGCTGCCTAGATGCAGATGTTTGAGGGTGAGATGTGTCAAGTGCGATTCGGCTTCATCGAGCCTCAAGCCTGGGTGGTAACGGATAATATCAAATGTGCAGTCGACAAGATCTGGAGCAGCACGTAACATCTCAAGACATTCACCGTCGTCGTCCGAGTAGGACTGATGCTCCCCCATCCTGGGGTCGCCTTGACCAAAAATCAACGTCTTGAGAGAAGAAAGGGCTGTCACTATGTTTTCGAGATACAGCTCTAGAGTCTGCACCTGGTGTGCATTCCGATGCACAGATCGGCATATGCCTCGATCCAGGGGTCCGTGTAGCGAAATGAGAAGGTGCTGCCCGCGTGTACGAGCAAGCCAAACATACATCAGCTTTTCGAAGCTCCCTGGATATTTGACGCGAATAGTGGCCCACAATGAGGAAGTGGAAAGTGCGATTGTGCTCCATGAACAGCAGACGTTCAGGAATATCAGGGGAGCGTCGTTCACATCGGGAATGGGTTTATCAGGAATACAACGCAGAAATATGTCGGATGGAAGTTGCAAGGGCAATCGTGCCATCGGGTCGAGAGTACTGTTGAGATTGCGCTGAACATCGCTTTTCGCAAGCTTTTCGTTTGTTCCAGGTCTCAGAGGATGTCCTTTTGACGGCGGATGGCTGAGGAAAGCTCCTCAGTGCGTGCCTGGAGAATAGCCACGGATATCATTCGGCGAGAGTTGATGGGCGTGGTGCCAGCTGGTGCCAGGTGGTGTGAGAGAGCGAGAGCAGTGCGTAATATTAGACACAAACACATATCCTCATTTGGACAACTCAACGCCGGAGACGAAAATCGCCACGAATGAAACGTTAAATACATCATAAATTTGTTTCCCATACTTGATTCCTGTTCATTTATATGCAGATTATGATTATGGAATTTGCCCGACGGAAATATACATGCAATTCTGGAACAAAAAAAAAGGCGAATGGGGAACCCGGGGAAGGGAAGTCGAGGCGTCCAAATGAAAATCCAGGCACACAGCCAAGGACTCGAAGGAGTAAACCTGCGGGAGTATTGAGACGGATATAGGAAATTTTCGAAGTTCGAACACGCTTACCTCAAATGAGGTTAGTGCCGCCAGTACTGATGTGAATTATCATCCCGTCTGCCGCAAGTTGCTGTAGGGCCGTGGTAATATCGGCGTCGGGCTTCGCATATACGGACTCAAGGCGGAAGCTTTTCATCGGCGAATGAGATGCACGTCGAGCGGAGAGTGTGGCAATCAGCTTCCCGTATTGAGAACGGTCAGGGTTGAATCCGCAAATCGTGAATTTGCAGAGGTTGGGAAGGAACTGCGTGGGAGAGGCGACGGCCAGCTCCTCAAGGAGTATGGAAATGGTTAGCGAGCTCCATCCCATTTCCAAATCCGTCAGATTGGGGAGAAGCTGGAAAATCCTTTCCGTGATGCCGCCCAACCATTTGGCTCCCATCATCTTCAAAGACTTCAATGGTGGGGAAGAGCGAGATAAGAAATCGCGAAATTGTTCATCCTCGATATCGGTGCAGAATGAAAGGTCGAGGTTTTCTAAGGCGGGGAGTGTGGCATAGCGCAAAATGAGGGCGCTACTGTTTAGACGCAAATTTGTGAGATTGTGATGCGTCAATTCATCGCACGCGCCGAAATCGTAGCCGTGGTACATCTTTGCATAGAAGATCCCATCAAGCGTACAATCGACAAGTCCTGGAGCGGCTCGCAACATCTCAATACATTCGCTAGGACCACTGGAGTATTCAGGTTCCTCGTCGTCGTCGGGATCCTCGTCAGAATCCTCATCGGAATCCTCGTCGCGGGGACCTTGACCGATAATCAAGGTTTTTAGGGAAGGAAATGGTGTCGTGATGTGCTCGAGGTCATCTCCAGATGGAAGGTATAGCTCCAGAGCATGTACCTGTCCCGCATATCGAAGCACGGACTGGCATACAGCTGAATTAAAGGGTCCGCGGATGGTTAATGCGATGGAGAGCGGCCGGTTACGTGCACGGGCAAGCCAAACATCCATCAGCTTTGCGAATCTGGCATCTGGATATTCGGCGCGGATCGTGGCCCATAGCGAAGGAGTAGAAATGGCGATTTTGCTCCATGGGGGTGCCATCAGCGAGGCAGCGCATGAATATGTCCGAGGATAGCTCAAAAGGCAGCTTGGCCATCGGGTCGCGAATGTTGTTAAGATCGCTCTGAGCGTCCCTTTTCGAATTTTCTAGGTCTCGCAGGATCTCCTTTTGACGCTTTATGGCCAAGGAAATCTCCTTGATGCGTGCGCGGATCGCGGCGACGGTGGCCATTGAGTAAGAGTCGTTGAAAGCGGTGGTATTGGGTACGCAGGAGAGCAGGGACCGAGTCGTATTGAGAAGCGGTGAGTCGTAGACAGGAGCTGAGGGCGTCTTGCACAACAGACACAAACACGTGTCTTCATACCACTCAACGCCAAAGACTCGAGACAGCCTGGACACTTGCTCCAGAGCCCAGAAATTTGGGAGAGACGAAATATTGCAACATCGAACTCTGCCCCAAGTTTTTTATATAGCAAACTTAAAAAATTGATTTTAGGCTCGCCAGAATGATATATTAATATAATACTGTACTATGTAGTACACTGCACCTCATAATTAACGGATATCGTGGGCAAATGTGATTTTATGATCGTTGCTGCTCTCTAAAGAAATCTCTATGCGCTTTAGAGACCAGCAGCGGCCTTCATTTTGGTGAAATCCGGTGTTCCGAGACCCTGCAGGGGGGTGAATACCAGTGAAGCACACAGGATCGAGAGGAGAAACACTAACAGTCACCGGGTCCCACCCAGATAGGGCCGCGAAGCCCGTCGCGTTGCAGCCCGGGTTGCTTCAAGTGGTGTCGTTGAACATGCCCGGGTTCGCATAGAGCCATGGGTTGAGGAACCCGAGGGGCGGCCTGCCCACGGCGATGAGCCGGTCATTGAGCAGGCTGATGATGCTCGCGAAGATGGGGGTAGACGCGGACGTGCCGAAGACGCTTGTGGTGTTACCGCTCAAGACGATCTGCACGTTCTCGCCCTGCGCGGCGACGTCGGGGTACCCGCGTCCGGAGGCATTGAAGAGACCATCGTTGACGGTGCCCTGTGCCTTCAGGTACGTGGCAACGGTGGTGGACTGGTAGTCCGGGGCTGGCGGGGATATTTAGCGACTAGAACGGAGCGATGGGAGGATCGACCTACTGCTAAAGAAATTGGAGAATCCGCCGCTGGAGAAGGTGGAGGCGGTTTCGGGGATGCCGCCCGTGGAGCCCACCGCGGTGACATATGGGCCGCCATCGCCAGAAGAGAAGAGTATGGATACACCGCGGGCACCAAAGGCCATGAACGCCTCGCAGAGTTTGCTGTTGGGCCCGTTCGAAAGACGAAGATGGAGGAACTGGGACACAAACTTACAAGGCAAGGGCTGGGGGAGTTTGGGCCTCGTTTGAGCCGTAAGAGGTGGTCATGACCTGGGGAACGTTCTCCTGGTCCGAAAGGAAGTTGACGATGTCGAGGGAGCCCTCGAGGTCGCCATCCTCGAAGGACTCGCCGACGGAGACGAAGGAGATCGGGACACCGGTGGCGATCCCGAGGGTGTATTGGATGTCGAGGTTCTGCGCGTCCGATTAGTGTGGTACAATGGAAGGATAGAAACGAGAACACACAGCTTCAAGACCAGCAGCATTGGAGCTCTGTTTTTTGTGGCCTTTGTCAATCTTCTGCGTGGTGAAAGTAGTGGTCGAATCCATGTCACTACGGAACAACTTGAGGAATCTCTTCAGGTCGGTTCTGCGCGCGAATTGCTCGATGAAGCCCGCAACCACAATGCTATTGGAAGACTGGGTGGCAGGCGTGGTGGGGATGTTGTAGAGTGACTGGAGGCAGGCTGGCGGCGGATGTCAGACCGGTTAGAAGCCCGCGAAAACAAAAGATGTGTACCGGGAGTGATAGCGGCGGCGCATGATGCCGCGGTACCGTTGGATGAGCCGGCGGCGGAAGCGACCTGGGGAGTAGAGAGTATTGGGCCACGGGAGTGCGGGTTGTTGAAACCAGTGGTCGGGTGGATGTGGTCGATGAACTCTGCAACCTCGGCGGGAAGGGAGAAAGAGAGCGTGCGCGCATAGGTCTTGCCCGACGCAACGTGCTTGAAGGTCTCGTAGTTCGCGGACATCATGCTGTTCGCCTTGGAGACGGGGACGGACACTGAGAGCCAGTGGCCGGCGGATGACATGGGCTTCGCAACGAGGCGGTGGGAGGAAAGCCATGCGTGAACGGCGGCGACAGCTCTGTGGGACGGCGCGACGAAAGCGTTCACCTTGTGAAAAGAATTGAAGAACTGTGGTGCGGAAAATGAAGGATTTGTCGCTTACCTCGGCCTTGGTCAGATGATTTCCATAGTTGGGGCTGGAAGGGTCGCTGATATCGAGGAGAGCCTTCTTCAGGCCGGCGATATTCCCGGAAGAGAGGGCGATGCGGAGGTTGACGGACGCGGCGTGAGCGGTGGGGCCGACCCTAGCAAAACCGTCGGGTACGCCGGCGAGGCTTTCTTGGACGACGAATTTTTGGAAAGCAGGCTTTGCGCCAGGGCGAAAGATCGAAGCTTTGAAACCAGGGTCGGCGGCAGCGAGAGAGAGGATTGACACCAGAAAGAAAGTTGTACCACGTATGATGCTCAACCGTAAAAAAACGCGCCAAGGACCGCCGGCTTTATGAATGAATTTCGCCTCGAATGCCGGGCCTCTACGCTGTGTCGTGTTCAATTCCGAAAAACCCCATCCGTCGGTCATCTCTGACACAGAACTCCGCCCGAGATGCCAGGACAGCCTCCCGAGCCCTATGCTGGCGGAATTAGGTCCATGACTGCTGATGTTGCAAAGAGTTACCTTCCGGGCAGCGAGCCCTCTCCATTCGCCTCTAACAAGGTCCAAAATTACTTCAACAGAGCGATTGGTTGCCAATCCGAGTCGGGATCAGGGATCAACTATACTTAGTTCAGCGCATCACCGCCCAGCACCGCCCCTGATCATGAGCCGTTGTGATAATACTGATATTGGATACCTGGGCGCCGGTTATCTGTCGCACGGAACTCACCACTGTGATCAGAGTCTATCGTCCCAGCGCTGAGCAGAGATAGCCACGGGCCGCGATCTCCGAGATGAATAGCCGGCGCAGCGCAGGCCTGAATGAAGAAAACAGGCTGAAAATCCTCTGAGCTCTCCTGTTTTCCGACATTTCAGCCAATCAAAGGTAGGGAGGGAGGAACCCGTTAAGCGACAGGTGGCGGGAAAAGTGAGATGCAGTAGTATTCAGTCACGCTGAGGGGAACAATACCGTTCACGTTCAACGAAGTTGATTGGTAGGAAACCGGAAAAGGCTGTGCACGCTGTGTGGCCATATTTAGGCGGCCCGAAACACCCGGACTCTGAGGTACACAACATGCCTAATCGGGCATAGCTTCCAGTGCTCGAATTCTCGCAACAGGAAGCCATGGGTGCCTCTATACCGTGTTATTAATGCTCACACGGCCCCTTTCATCTGCAAAATGATGAAAACAGCCGACTTTTGAATGTGTCTCAAAGTGAGTACCGATTTCTTGCAATCTTGCTCTCTTCTCCAAATGCTTTTGCACATCTCTGGCTGTGATCATGCCAGCATATTTGTGGGTTTCATATGCAGCACAACGTTTGCGTTCGGACCCCGCGTGCTCAGCCGCACGTGTGTCGTGGCCGCGGATCCACGCCCCGTGCGGCATGTGCGGCTGTGGGTCGGGCAAATTGGTAGTAGGGGGATTTATGAGAGTTTTATGTTGGTTGGAATCGGACTGGAACGTCGGAATGACGACCACACCAATACGTGCGCACCTCGTCCTCTTTCAATCATCTTTCGGCGGCGCAAATTTAGGTGATGGCTCACCCTGTGCCCGTCGAACACGCGGGATTACAAGGACAGCCGGCGTCGATTAACTATGCAGCGCCAACGCAAATTTGACCCCCCACGCAGTGCGCACGTCTGCATTTGTGCATGAGGGATTCCGAAGCTCTCCAGGCGCGTAGCAGGAGGTATACACGGACGTTGGTACTCGGTCTCTTTACCCCAATTGGTCCGATACGATGTATCGGCCCCGCGAACTCGAACGCGCCGCAAACCTCACAACGTACCGGCGTCCATCGAGCGCCGATCCCCACCGCCTTCCCAACCTCAAGATTCCCGCTGCGCGGACTTGAGGCGAGTCTGCGCGCATCTAGATCAATTGACTTGCCAAGTTGACGTGCAACCCTAGGCTCGGGCGCCAAATTTCGACACTATGGCTATCACCCGAGCCGCCCCGACCTTGGACGCGCCATCAAGCTCCAAGACGACATATCAGACTCCTAGCAGTTCCGAGCAGTTCCGTCACCTTTGCATCTTATTGACGGCATGGTAAAGAGAACGTCAGTCTACCGATTTCCCAAAGTTACCGTACCAAAATGAACCGACTTCGTGATTATTTCTGAGTTGCAACCGTAAGGGCGTTCGATAAATGAGTGGGGTGTAATTCCTATTGCAAGAAACATACATATTCGACTAATCACATCATGCATTTCTTCCCTTCAAGCCGCGATTAAGATCTTTTGGAAATATCGCTCCACGCCCTCCGCGTTCGAGGCAACAATTCCAACGACCCCGTCCGGACGTACGACGACAACGGTCAGCTCATCAGGATCCACCCCGTATCCCCTGTACGCATGCCCCGCGCGATCCTCGAGGACTGCATCGAATTTCGGCGCGTCTCTGGGCGGCGCGTGCCCCTGGCCGAGCAAAAGCACTGCGCGCATGACGCCCCGAGGGATGCGTGCAAGCGCGTCCACCATGGGTGCCCGCGCTTCCGCATCTCCCCCGAACACAAGGACGGTGTGCGCCGACGTGCTGAACACCTCGAAGAGCCGCGTCGCCGCATTCTGTGTGCCGGCAGGGACGAGCTCAGGCGCGTCGAGCGCGCGGTACGCGGCCTGGACCCGTGTACGCATCGGTCCATACCCCCGCCGCCCCTTCCTCCTCGCAGACAATCGAGCTCCCGCGGTAGTTCACGCCGAGCATGCGCACGCTGTCCCCCTGCTGCATCATGGCGTCCTTTTTGCCGAGCTTGTCCAAGGTCTTGTCGCTCATCGCCATCATGATACCGAGCATGTGCGTGATCACCCGCAGGCGCTCCTCGCTGTACGTGTCGAGCAGGGAGGTGGGGGCGAGCCCCTTGTGCACGAGCGCGAGCTTCCAGCCGAGGTTGGCCGCGTCTTGGACGGAGGAGTTCAGGCCCTGCCCGCCGGCGGGGCTGTGGCAATGTGCGGCGTCTGTGTGGGCGGCGTCAGCGAAGAGCGGCGCGTTCTTCTGAGCAGAGACGAACCCCCGGCAACGAATGCACGCCCTTGGCGCATTGTGTCCACCATACGGATGTTCGCTCTGTGTCATTAACGATTCAGCGGATATCCTGCTTGGCGAAGTTTTCTTTTGAACGCACGTGTACTTGGTCAACCACGTCGCCTCCCCGAACTTGATATCTCGCCGGCCCGTCAGTGTGTAGAATTCCTCGACAAATTCGTCCCTCGTCAGCAGCTCGTCCCCCACATGGCCTTTGTATATGAAACCGAATTCTTTGCGGGCTACCTTGGTCGGGCGCAACATGACGCTGCATCCCAGAGTAAAGTTTTAGTCACGCGCAAACAGTTCGAACGCTGACGCACACTTTGGGACCAATGTTCCACATATGCTTGGACTATGCGCGAACGTCAACGGAGGAAGGGATCCGTCAAAATACTCACACTTAAGTCAAGCCCCTCTTCTATGACGATATCGCCCAGGGCAACGGTAAACTCCGTGCGAGTTTCGCCGAGGAAGCTGAGTCCGAGCTGCTTGCGCACGACGCTGTGCGCGCCGTCGGTCCCCACGAGCCACCCGAAATTGGCCGTTTCCTCGCTCTGCATGCCGTCCGTCGCTGTTTTGACGATCCGCGCAACGACGCTGCTCGAAGGAGCGCAATTCCGTACCAAGTTCCACCATGCAGCACAGCTTCGCCAGATGCGCGCGCAGGATCTCTTCGTGCCGGTCTTGGCTCAAGGCGGCCCCGTTCGACTACCAGTGGTCAACGGGTGGAAGAATCCTTGATATATATTATGGCGTACATAAGGAACGTCGGGGGTCGGCTCTTGATATTTCAGCAGCTGAGTCGTCGATTTGGGGACGAGTTCCCCAAAATCGTAAGCCGCCGTCGGCAAGTTCCCGATGGCATCCTTCAGGATGTCGTCGAGGACCCCGAGCGTCGTGTACAGCTCGAGCGTGCGCGGCTGTATAATAGGTTGGAAATTATCATATTGCACATTGTCAAAAGGCTGCAAATACTGGCGGCGCGCTGGACGCACCATGATGCCCGCGCCGCGGGATCCGATGCGGTGTGTGCGCTCCTTGTCGATGATGCGGACAGGAACGCCGTTCTTGAGGAGGATGAGCGCGAGGACGAGGCCCGAGGGACCTGCGCCGGCCTGTCGTATACAATCACAAACCAAACACAATTCGGAGGAGAAGAGACGCACGATGAGGACGGATGGATGGGGCATCGGATTGTGAGGGTTATGAGAGTTGGGATTGGAAGGGTTGTGAAGGGTTGTGTTGGGAAGTGATGAGCTTTGAGGTAGGAGGATAGTGAAGTTACTTGGCCTGCGGCAGTCCTCTTAAATACATTGGTGTTCTCGATATGAACCTCCTAAATAAATTGGTGTTCTTGATATCGATGCCGTGCGCGTTGTCAAGCTGATGGGCACTTGCAATTGCCCGTCTGAGCGGCCGAGTCAAACAGGCCTAAGGAAATTGGTCAATAACATTACATAGAAAATACCAGTCGTACGCCGGTGCCCCAAAGCGATGATGATAATCTAATTTTGGCCTGTACTGGCGCCGTATGGACGCGTCGCCCGTTGATATGTCGAGTTCCGCAGCGGGTCCGAGTCATTCCGATTCCTTTGATGGGCGCGCCGTATGAAAGCATGGTCCGTGTTCCCTAGGGCATCGAAGAGTGAGTTCGTCTTTGTGGGGCCGTGCCGCGCGTCGGTGAGGCACCATACCGAAGGTCCTCTTTGTTTTCCCCCATCCTTTCGAGTATATGACCTATGACCATTGCGGAAACGAAATCGCAGGAAACACCAGTGGAGGAGAGGGAGGGGGACTCGGATTTCACGGTGGTAGCACGGAGCAAAGACGCGGCATCTTCACGATCGATCACTCATCAATGTTGGGATCCAAACACCGCGTCAACAGCGGCCAATTTATTGCTACAGCTGTTTTCAAAAAAGTATACGGGTTTGATTGAGTGGTGCTCCTTCATTTGTGCTTACCATTGTTTACTGATTTGGCTCCACTTGGCTCCACTTCACGACGCCATGAACCCAAAATTTATCCAGTCTTCCTTCCTACTACTCTCTAGCATATCCTCTGAAATATGCGTATTTTCTGGCAACATGGCCTCATAAAAGGATACCTGTGTGATATAGTACAACAAGTAGAATACCTCAGGCAAGACTCGGATGTGTGGAGTATCAGCTCCACAATAGTCAACAAATGTAAGCACAAACGAAGGAGCACCACTCAATCAAACCCGTATACTTTTTTGAAAACGGCTGTAGCTTATAATTGGCCTAGAATGAGCGTGCCGTATGGACGCGTCGCCGCTGCTTTACGCCGGCTGGTTGATATATATGGGCTTTGCCGTACATATGTACCCGCAAATATTTTAACTCCTTTCCCTACCTGTTTCCTGGGCATCGGACGTGAGCTCGCATCAGCATTTGCATTTGATACTGTGCCGTAGTCTCAGGAGGTATGTCCTCTCGTCAGCTCAGTGTTCAGATTCTGTGAAAGCGGATTCTAATGGTGAGTTCGGCCCGAAGGCCTGGACCATCAGTGGCAGTGCGCATCCAGTTTTTGTCCACATTCAGTCAAGGTCCTGACAGGTTCTTCGGCATCACGGCGGATAATTGCGTAGATATTCCTGACGAATATTTGCAGCTTACGGGAAGTCACCCACTATACCACCACCCGAACATTTGAAGGGACCTATTCAAAAATACCTCAGGACATATCACCAGCGCCACTCTTCGCCTTCGCGCAGTCTTAGACAAAAGTATAGACCCTCATCGAATGCCAGCAGTCTCCCAAGTGAAAAAAAAATACAACAATACAAAAATGCAGGAATTAATTTGGAAGGCATATTGTAGCTCGGGCTTAAGAAGGTGTGATACGATACGCAGCGCCATCGCTGGCATCAGGCTCGGTCTTCACGCGGATCTCCTGCCCATCGCCGCTGGTGACAGGAAGACCGGCGCCACCATGGCCATAAGCATCCCCCGCACCCATCCGCAGTTGCTGCACCGGCTGCTGCAACGGCACCCCGCTCCGCGCAAGGCACCCCAGCATCGCGATGCCGAGCTCGTCCTTCCAGTCCCAGCCGCGGGTAACGACGCCTCGCAGGATGTGCGACGGCGCGAGCATCCTCCGCTCCCGCTCATTGAACAGATCGGCGACGTTGGGCAGCCGCCGCGCGCGCCCGTCGACCTGCACCATCGCGCGGTGCCGGTCCCGTGCGGCGACCTCCAGCCCGGTGTTGACGAGCGCGCGGACGAACTGCTTCGTCAGGAGGGAAAGCATCGCGTACGGCGCGACGTCGGCTTGGATCTCCGCGGGGGAAAGGGCGGGGTCGATTGGGAATCGCGGAAGGTCCGGGGAGGCGGTAGGTGAGGGCGGGGGCGGGGCCAGGGTGAATGACGGTAACTTTAGCGCCAGCACAAGGGCGCGAACCGCAGTGATTAATCGGGGATTAGAAACAGCGACGAGTCCGGGGGCCCGAGAGTCCCAGCTGGAGTCTCGGACCCGGGTCGTGTCAGCGTTCGCCAAGAGCGCTGCATTGAGGGGGACAATCGTCGTCGAGGGTGTAAGAGGGAATGTAGTTCGATGTCGACGAGGCAAGACGCGACTGAGGTCGATCATGGGCATGCGCTTTAACTGCCAGTCTATCGGCGTGATATGGCACACGAAGTCATCCCCGACACCAGTCAGCGCGAGGTTTGGTCGCGATTCAGATTTGACGGAGCTCTGCGCCGGATCGCTGACGACTGCGTGCAGTCGGTACGGAAGGCCACAGATGCGGCAGAATCCCGTCTTGAGGGTCTGCATGTCCTGCTCTTTCTTGAGCGTCGCTACGCCTCTCGGGAAGTAGCCGTTGGTGTGGAGCCAGGAGAAGATGTCGGCGGTGGTGAGCATAGGGACGTCCTCTGTCAGGCCGCTGAGAACTGCGTCGCTGTAAGCGTCCCGCATAGCATGGCGCGGCCCCACTACGATGCATTCATTAATCACGGTGCCGCAACATGTGAGAACGAGAAACATACCTCCACGGCCTTCTTTCGCCCCATAACAAGGGAGGAGAACTGGGCAGGGTTGACCACAAGCTTATATGGCAGCGCAGGGCTGGGCGGCTTCCCGCCTTTGACATCTTTTGTCTGATCAGCACACCACGTCCACGGACATCGAAGGAATCCCACCTTGGAGAGTCAGAGGGAATCGCTCGATGAGTTTCTTCAATACGCTTTCCCAGCCTGTCGCAGAGATAAGCGGTGGAAATGCAGGAAGGGGGACATGCGCGTACCACCGAGGATCTTGATCTTCGGAACCGCGTTACGCGTCTTCCGCTCGTCTTTCGCTGACCCACGACCGGTAACCTCGGTCGGCAGCGCTTCACTCGGGATGTCCACAGGTACATGCCGCGCCTTCTCCAGGTCCATGTCCCACAGCGCGCGCGCGGTGACCGGACATACCCGGTCTGCACCGAGCGAAACAGCGTCCCGCGATCCAGTTCCACATCGACGATCTGCTCCTCGCCGAATACGACACCCGCGCCGTGCATGCGGTCCAACTGTGCGGCGGTGAGCAAGGTCCCGGGGGAGGAGACAGCCATCGCACCTCGACCCAATGCTCCAGCACGACCTTCTGGGGCACACCGCCGACGGTTGGGCTGTTGAAGGCGAGCTCGAGATGCGCGACGAACGGCGCGGCAGCGGTGCCGATCACGACGAAGGGCGGCGCGGTGGTGACGCAGAGGCCCTGTTGGGGTGGAGACCATGAGGCTCTGGAGAACGGTCGTGATGTGATGCGTCTGATACAGAGGTCAGGACTCGGAATCAAAGGACGCAAAACGATGAACGTAGGAGGGGGCATCGACTGAGATCATCCACTTGTGCGTGTCGCTTCCGAGGCGCTGTTCTATGGAAGGGATGTCAGATCATGAAGAAGAAAGGCCGGATGGCATACCTGGTGGGATCCAGAGACTTCGGTCTACGACGACGATCCGGGTGGCGATGTGGAACCGGCTGCTCGCCGTTGGCATCCCGTTGGTGGGGGCGGCGACATTCGATTGAGGAGGATGCATCGGCGGGGCGGAGGTTGGAGGCGGCAACACATCGCTCGAGGGCGGACCATCCTTGAATACATTGCGATGGGAGAACGGCATGCGCCAACGGGGTCTGGCGCGCGGCTTCTCGTCGTCGAATCCATCGATGTCGACCACCGCATCTGGGTCCCAGACGACCACCACCCCGCGCCGAATGGGTTCCCTCCCCAGGAAGCTCGCGAGAGCGGGGGTATCCATGTGGAACCCCAGCGTTCGACTCAGCGCCGTCTCGCCCTCGAAATCGAGCTCGTCGTCTTCGCCCACCGCCTGCTGGAAGAGGCTCCGCAGCCCGGGGAGTATGCCGCCCGTCCCCACCTCGACCCCCACGTCCAACTCGGAGAAATCCATGACACCGCCCTGCACGTCATCCAGCGCGCACGCACACTGGCGGACGCATTCGTCATGGGAGCTCCATGCGAGGGAGTGTGTCCCCCGCGCGTGGTTGAACAGCCCCTGGAGAGAGCTGAACTCGGTGCGCATGCAGACCGGACATCGCAGAATGCTCGGTGTGGTGCTGCCCTCGAGGTGGATGTAGAGGAATTTACCACCCTTCTTGGGTGGCTGCGCGCGCGCGGTAGGCTTTTTCCGCGGCTTTTTGGCGATAGACAAGCGACGGGAGTCTATACGGGGCGCTGGTTCGTCGCGTGCGAAGAGAATTTCAGCAGGCGCGTCTATCGCAGCCAAGGCGTCTAGAGCAACCTCTTTGAAATCCAATATCTGGACGGTATCGGATGCATCTAGAACAAGTGTTAGCGCAGAAAACAACAAGAGTGTATCCACACGTACCCTTCAGTAAAGACTCCTTGAGGAGCAAAGCCCACGCAATGCGAGCTTCCACTGTCTGCGCCAGACGCTGCCGTAGGCCGATCTCCAGGGCTATGTCTGACGCGATGTCTTGCTTATAGCCATCCTCCGGGTCCCAACCTGGTTCGGATTCTGAGTCTGATTCGAGTTTCGGCTTTTTGTCTATATGCCTAAAAGATGAGTTTGGGAACCAGGCAAAGATGACCGAACTTACAAAGACATAACCAAGGGGTATCGTGTGTTGTTATTGATACAGGGATTATGTATTTCTGGACGGAGTGAATCAGCGTCAAACTGAGAAAACTTGAGATGAAAGACAGACGTTATGAGGCCATAAAGAAAATGGAGTCTACCCGATCTCAGCTCAGTCGCCTCGAATGTGTATGAGTAGAAGCTTGAGGAAGATGCACAGTTCTTCCCGAGGATTCAAGGGCTAGTAACGGAAAAGAGGGAAGAGAATCGACGCCCGTCAAGCATGCGCAAACTCAGTACCGCCACCCAATGCGGACAGATATATCACGTAAGACAGTTTATTCAACCCACTCTCACCTGGTACAGTGAGTATGTTTTGCCGGGTTCTTAACGGGATCCAGGAGTCCCATAATTATGGGAATTATTTTTTGAGGGGTTGTTATCATGTTGGATACATGTATGCAAAGATTGTGCGACGAAGATAAGTGGAGATGAGTGGGGGGAGTTGTGAGAAACGAGCATGTATCGTTATGTATCGCGTCTCTAGAAATACCAGGGGATTTTTAACTTGGAAGAACCCTATCAAAAAAACTCCACCCTTCGTTTAACTTCTGCGCAGCCATACTTGTCGAGTCGCTTCAATTCGTCTTCCACCGCTGTCATATGGGCTGGTCTGAAATTGTGGAATTTTACGGAGAGTTTGGGACTTTCCCATCTGGCTTCAATGATATCCACCAGATAGGAAATTTGTGCATCGGTTGGCGTAAGTATAAGCTCTTCTAGAGTGGGGAAGAGTTCGAAGCGGCAAATGCGGTCCCAGAAGGATGCTGGGAAGTGGTCGGTTCGGATAAGGGCGAACCCTAAAGACTTGAGATCAGGGAAAGGGCCGAAAAATGATTGTAGGTCTTCTACTGTAATCTGAAAACCGAGGATGAAGACTGCGAGCTCGAAGTCCGACCGGGCCTGGAAAGCCAGCACAGCTTCTGGTGCAAGGAAGCCCCACAAGGCAAGGCAAGTCAGTTTCGGAGTGACAAGGATATCGAGCAGGATCTCTGCGCCACCGAAGCAAGCGAAAACGATCAGAGATGTAAGATATTTCAGATGAATAGGCGGGGCGGAATGTTGTCCATCCTGAGGAGGTCTGAGGGAGAGTGATAACTCCTCGAGTCTGGGGCACTCCGCGAGAATAGAGCACCACAGTTGTGGTGTCAAAGCACAGAAAGGAAAGTGGATGCTATTGAGCTGGGACCAGGGCAAGCAGACGCTCGGCGCAAAGATCGAATGCTGACTCGGAGGGACCCCCACATCTTCGCCGCTCATCATTTGTTCGATTTCACCTGACAAGGCCTCAATCTCCGCCACCTGGAGAAGCAGATCCGGACTGTAACTGATTTCACGGATCGGGGGCGGATCGCAGTGTTTCTGAGGCTGCAGGCCAGTGCCAATCTGCGTAGCCTGTTTCGGGTGTCGCCATGTCGCCGACGGACAATATGGGCTGCAGGACGAGTATTTCCAGGCATGGGAGAGAGCCGGATGGCAGACGTAGCAACTGCAGTAGCGCTGCCACGGGAAAGTTGAGGGTTAAACATTTTAGGCGATGGGCGTGCGAGAGGACCAGATTCATGAACGACGAAAAGAAGGCGGGGTTGTCGTGGGCGATGGTCGCGTATGGGCCCACACAAGTCGCTGTAATATTCAGCGGGTAGGTGGCACCGGCGCGAGCAAGCCAGCGTTCGGCGATGCCGGTTATCCTCTGCACATTCACTCCCTCGTGGTCGAATGTAACCGAAATACTGGCCCAGAGCTCCGGACTCTGGGATACCAGGTCGTTCCACGCGCGGCAAACTTGGGGGACGACCGAAATGGGTTCATCCGCCTTTACAGGTAGAGTAACGGGGGAGGAAGAACAGGAATATTTCGGACAGGAGTTCGGATGGAAGTCGTTTGAAGGCTTGAGTATCACCACGAGAGATGATCCTCTCCAGCTCCTCGCGCTGGCAGCGGAGCTGTCCGTAGGGGTCTGGCGTGTTATCAAACACGCGGGTGATTCTGCTGAGAGAGACGATCCTCTCGAGATCCTCGCGTCGGCGGCGGAGCTGCCCGTAAGGGTCTGGCGTGTTACCAAACACGCCCGCAATTTTTCTGAGCTCGATTTCGGCCTCCATGCGTGTCCTATTGCTGTCGAATTGATTACGATCCTATTCCATCTTTAGCACAAGGGAGGCCGCAATTCGTCGGGACATACCAGCAAATTCCGGATGGAGATCAGGGAAGATCTGTATACGCAATCGACCTTCACGCTCTGGGGGAGCTCTCAAGAGGTTGCCCGACGATGAAGCTCAAATACTACTCATCGTTGCCGTGAAGTCGCGTAAACCACCGGCAGAAGCTAACTGCACGTGGCTGCGTGGTGGGAGAACTCGGGGTTCCGGGCCGAGGGCCGGAGGTAGGCGGATCGCAAGCGGCTAGGCCGCGAGCAACACAGAGGATGTCTTCGAATGAGTGCGAGTGAAGCTGAGTGGGAAGACGTTGTGGAGGAGGCACAGTGTGTGATCTTATTCTTTAGGCAGACTTGTGAGAATTTGGTTGGAATTTGGTGAGCATATTTATGTTCCAGAAGATTAACCAAGCAATTGAATTTCTTGTTTTCCCTGGTTCAATGCTTGAAAGAAAGGCAAGTTCCAGCACACGTTCGGAGCTCGCGAGTCGCCGAACGGGCCAAGAAAGCGTTTAGAGGCTTCTAAAGGGTACCTGCTAAGGTTATTTTCGCTAGACTGAGCCTAGACTGGACCTAGGGCCCATACATCCCGCTCATGGATCCCCTGCTCAGCCCGCGGCATCACTGACATCTGTCTTCGCTCGTCGCCCCCCGCATCAAACTCCACAGGGTCCCGAACCAGCGGCCGCACCAACTCTGCCTCCTCGTCCTCCTCGCTCTCGATCTCGCGGTCCAGGAATCTTGCTCGTCGCTTAGTATTGACGTCGATGGGTTTCGGCCGCGAGAATACTTATAGACTGCCCTGACCTACATCCAATTGAGCGGAGCCAAGCGGAATCAATTACCCGGCAACACTTGCGGGAAGGTTGCGAGCGGTTGTGAGCGATTGTGATCGCCGAAATTGTTGTGAAGGAATCGTGATCCGTACCCGGCCCAAACCTGATGTTTCCAGATTTGGTGATGACTGGCCTTCAACCCTCTTCTCATACCTGCGCGACTTGCTACTGGACATACTGGACGCCGGGCGTGTGACAGCGACACTAGGACCAAAATGGGTGGCGGGGACCTGAACATGAAGAAATCCTGGCATCCGCTCTTGATTACACCAAAAGCGGGTGTGGATTGAGGAGAAGAAGGCTTTACGTGTCCCGACGGCTTTTCACCCAGAAATATGCTTACAATCCGATACCATTAGCTCGAGGAGAAGAAGAAGCTCGACCAGCTCCGCAAGGAGAAAGAGGAGGAGCGGCAGATGCAGGAACTACAATGGCTTCAGGAAGAACAAACAGGGAAAAAACGGACAGAGAAATTAGATGTATTCGACGCCAGCAACAGGGACCAGCCAGAACGCAAACGATCTGGAGGACTATCTACTCGGGAAAGAAACGGGTAGACAAGATCCTCACGGCTGACGAGAATGCCAAGGTGCGCTTAGAAATGCTTGCGAGAACTCATTGAACTGACTCGATCAGCCGCCCACAAGAAGTTCATCGCCGTTCAGAACGTCAATAACGCCCGCGACATCGCCGCCAAGATTCGAGAGGATCCTGTTCTCGTAATCAAGCAGCAGGACCAGGCCGCATACCAGGCGCTCATGTCCAACCCTCTACGACTCCGCGAGATGCAGGAGCGGAAGCCGATGAAGGACAAAAAGGCGAAGAAGCTGGAGAAGGAGGAACGGAAGCGGCTCAAGCACGTACGCAAACACCGTCATGAGGGAAGTTCGCGCTCGCTCAGCCCTGCGGACAACCGCCTGCGTCGCCAGAGATCCCGCTCGGTGGATCATCGTTCTCGTTCGCGTCGCTCTCCAAGCCCCAGAGAACGCCGTTCCAGTTCCCGTTCCCCTCTTCCCTCCCGCTCCCGCCTCAACGGCCGACGCAATGACTATCCTGTCAAGCGTGAGCCTAGCTACAGCCCTCCCCACGACGCATATCGCCGCCGCCGCAACAGCCACAGCCCTGTCCGCGACTCACGCGTCAAGGCCGAAGAAGGCAGTTGCGAGTCTGGCCCCGCTCCGATGACTCTGACGAGGGACCGCGGAGCCGAAACCCCAACCGTGAGAGCAACGGCAAGCGGCCACGCAGCCCCAGTCCCGCGCGGTACGATCGCAGCTCGCACACCAAGCGCTCGCGCATGAGCCCGCCTCCCCCACCGTGCGCGGCGCGCCCCGCTGACCCCCCGGCCCCGCGCAGCATGGCGGACAAGGCCGCGGCGGAACGCGCGGCGCGGCTGGCTGCGATGTCGTCGATCATGCTCGAGAAGGAGAAGGCGCACCTTGCGCACGACGAGGAGGCCAGCTTGAAGTCCAAGGGCACGGGCGGTTTCCTCAGTCAAGAGTATGAGGTCTCCGGCGGCTCGGCAAATCATTTGCAGAGCCTATGGAGAGAGAGAGAGAGAGAATCGGTTAACAGCAAGCTATGCTAAGTAGCTAAGATGCCGGCGCGGTATGTAACTACGCAGTACGTATATAGCGAAAGATATGTATATCATCAGGCGGTGGGCTCGTCCGTCTTATTCAGAGCCTCCAGTCTGCGGTGGTATTCTGCGTGCGAGGGCGTGCGGGTAGCTCAGCCTTTCGGAGGAATCCATCAAGTTTCAACCAAGTTTCAACCGAATCAACCTCGAATCACATCTGGTCTAAACACTACCATGCACTTTGCTTGCCCCGCGAAGCCCAGACTAAACCAAGGATTTGATGGTGCTCTGGGAAACAATTCGACTACTACTATAGTACTACTTTGTAGCATACAGTATGTTGAAATGTTAAGTATGAACAATAAGTGTCTAGTGATCATCAAGTCGATCTCCTCTCCGCCTGTTCAGTCCATCGATGCCTCCCGATGCCCACCCACATCCCGTCTGAGTATGCTATTGTATAGATCAGCTTCCGTTATCGCTGTCCGGCGCGTAGGATATTCAGGCTGAGCTTCAGTAACAAGAAAATGCCTCGGCGGCGGCACACGTGGCCAGGATCGCAGCGCGGGGGTCTGACCGGGCGTGAAGACAAAGTACCGATCACCTGCACGGAACAAGAGGTGCTGGCAGTCGTTGTTGACATCGCCGGCATATGCCTGCGGAATGGTAGGGCCGGGGAACCCATACTGATGTTCAATGTACCACGCGAAGTCGGTCAGCGCGCCCTGCCACTGGTCCCAGTTCCCGTATCCGCCGGAAAGCCAGTCTGTCTTCCACGGCTCGCCTAAATGATGTCGTCCTGGGACCATTGTGAAACGATAGGAGTCCAGTCCGAAAGGCTGGACTTTGCCGGGGGCGCCACAAGCAACCCAAGGGATATGGGCATCTAATGTTTGTCGTGAGTGGCTACGAAAATAGCTAACAGTGACACACTCACACTGGGCAGAAGGGGGGAATCGGGCTAGGCTGGTCCGTGAAATCGACCGCCAGACCAGCACAAAGCTCGGGATGGCTGCCGCCATGATCATAGATCGAGAGCTCACCGAAACAGTTCCCGATGATCGTTAGTCCAAGAGCGTCGTCAAAATCGACAACCGGAACCGCCCACAGTGCAGGTCGGTCTGGTCCCACATCGCTCCACGCAATGGGAGGCCGCTTGGTGTCAAGCGGCAACAAGGGGATGTCCATGTAGTTGAAATGGGGATCACCACCGACCATCCAATCTTCTGGCGGTGCCGACATCCATAGCATTCGTCTACTGGTTTGGCCAACGCAAACGGTACCAGGAATCTTGGTATGCTGCATAGTAAGGTGATCTGGCAAGGCGGAAGGTGGGGCAGCCACGATATTCGTCCAATACCGCAAGCGTATTGTATCCAATGAAGCACATCTCGATGCCGAGAGGAGATATGACGACCAACCGCAATGGTGGAGTATGTGTAGAAGACATCGATTCGGGCTCACATACGGCGGCCTCCCATATTGTAGGCGTCGTGAGCAGTTTTAAAAAAAGAATGGAGTCGCCGGTTGTTAGAGATAGAGTATAGATTTCGAGCGCATCTCTGCGAAGTATGACAAGTCGCTCGCCCCAGATTGTCATCAGGTGCGGGACGCTCTGAGTCGTACCGTCAATGTATTGCCAAAATTGAGGGAATGGTGGTACTTACCCGTCGACCGGGAATATCCAAACCGTCTGGGGGCGGTGGTGGGATATCATAGATCCGATTCTCCTTCCAATTTATGATGTGAGGTTCAATCGTGTCGTTGCGCAACGCACATCCGACAAAATCGCCGCTCAACATCAACACATGGGATGAATTATCTATGCGAGACAATTCTGCGAAATAATGGCTGTCCGAGCGCTGCCGGCGCAAAGTAATTATGTGGACGGATCGAGATCTACGATTTTATTATTACTGAAACTCTGGGCGAACACGATGGATACGCACTCTGCCCCAAGACCAAGCGCCATAACAACACTGCAGTCTTGTATCTCCAGCTTCCCGGTTTTCACCTGGCCCGGCAGATAGGCTTCAGCAAGTGGTTTTGTGTGTCCTCGGAATACCAAGGAGAGATCCCAGCAGCTGAGTTTACTGGTCTGATTATCTGAGGATGCCACGAAAAGCCAGGATCCAGCGACCAAGCGAATCCACGTAATGGATAGAGGCAGATGGAGACGCCACGCATTAGCTGGGGAGAGATCGCGAGTCTCCCACTTGCGGGCTAGTGTCAGAATTCTTCGAACTAGAGCTTGTATAGAGACGGCGTCGAGGAGATCGTATGTTTCAAGTAAATGGGTAGGGGTAGTGTGTGCCTTTTGGTTCACTTCTTGTTCCAGCACGTTGAGCCAGAGCACTTTGGCTCCCGTTGCGCCATGGAGAGCCCGGCATACCTGCAGATTAGATACTAAGTATTATTGAAGGTATAAATGACGTGGGTCGAATTATACCTGTCGAAGGGAGCTTATGTCCGCGACAGATAGCTCAAGGCAAACGAGAATAATCAAGTCTTCGCTCATCGAGTCCAGCGACATGACGGTTCTGTCGAGTTGTTCGGCAAGGCAGCAGCAGTATCAGGACGAGATGAAAGTCTTCGAAAAGGATTTGAACAGTGAAGCGTACAAGTAGAGTGTTGAAGTTCGGTTGAAGTTGATGTGAAGCCTGACTCACGAAATTGCACTTGTGGGCGGTTGTTGTCGGGAACAAACTGATTGGCACAGCTTCCTTCCACGCGTCATGTAATCGGCCAAAAGAGGTCGAAATTCGAGAGAGAAAAGACAAGACAGCAACGATCAGATGATATTCGAATGGAGGAGCCAGGGATGAGAAACAGGAAAACACAAGGTGCGAGGCCATTATGGCCCATGAGTAAGATCCGCGGTAGGTTTCTGTGCAGTGTGTGTGTACTTAAGCTGAGAGACGACATGGGAGCACAGCAAAATGAGGCAAGGCGTTCCCATCACACGAAAATGTTTGACAGGTTGATTCGGCGTTTGCCGGCCGCCTCTCTCCATCTGAGTCCATCATCGTGAATTCCGCAATCCCGCTCCAGATTCCGCGGCATTATCCTCGAGCTATTGTGGGCATCGGTATTTCACTCGAGGTTCCAAGAATCAACGAATTGAACGATCTCAGCGATTGAAACTTTTCCAAGAAAACTTCCCTTCCGACTTAAGATATAACGCCCGTCGCCCTCCACTATGGCGGTCGTTCAGCACTTTTAACAATCCGTGATATTTTCCTCACTTTTGACCAAAATATATATATTTTGGGACCACTCATATATCATCTTCTGGTTGCCTCTGAAGGAAGTTTTTCCATGATCACCGTAGCATATTTTCTTCCGGAGGTAGTTCGTAGGTCAGGTGATTAACTGCCTCTTTGGGAAAGCGAGGCAATTACATGTCATATACAGGGGTTGTGAGGCCTCTGGGCTATTGAAGCCCGTTTGGAAGACCATTACCACAATTTGTGTGAGTACAATGGGAGACCAGCGATTGAAATGGCAATTTACTGTGGCTTTGGTAGGGGGGGGGGTGACATTTTGACCTCGGGTGGACAACTGTAGTGAAATCCTGTGACATGATGCTTTGATTCAGTAGATGTAGTCCAATTCTATGTCTATGGCAGCTATTAGCCATACACAAGGCTGCAGAACACTACCAATGGCTTGAACACTGGGCTCTTTGGCATTGTTTCATGATGGGAAGTGACGCGACCAGCCACGTGACACGGCTAGATCTGTAGAGAATATACTTCCCGTCCTAGAAAATATATATTCATAAGGCCCTCCGGGCACCCCTGGTACCTCTTAGAGACTTAGCTACATACATACCCTAAGTGAAAGGCCTAGAGCGAGGTCTCGGCACTTACTGCATGATCGAGAAAAACATTAGTGCTTTCTGAGGCGCCGGAAAAGGAAACGGTCTAGACCGCGGTCTCGGAACTTACCGCACGATCGAGAAAAAAACATTAGCGCTTTCTGAGGCGCCGGAAAAGGAAACGGTCTAGATCGCGGTCTCGGAACTTACCGCATGATCGAGAAAAAAACATTCACACCTAAGATTGCCAAATTTAGGTGCAGCCGAGGTGAATGTCGAACATCTGGATATAAGATTGCAAAACAGTGGGCCTGAAACTGGAACTCATTTGAGTAGTTTCGGTTCAGCTAACTCTTTAACTGAAATCAATGAAATGAGATTCAGTTCCAGGTGCGCTGAAATCAGTTCGAAATATGGGATATAGAGTCGCAGAAAGGACAAGCCGAAATTGAGGTCCGAAACTACTCATTTCGGTACTGCACAAGGGTGGTCTGAAAGTCTGCATTTCAGTGTGACCAAAAGGGAAAACTAAACCACACAATTCGGCTTGCGCTTCGGTGCAACCGAAAACCGGAATTTAGGTTCGAATTTCAGCTCGCGCTGAAATGTAAAGTCAAATTTGTACTTTCAGACAGGCTGAAATTTTTGTCGGGGGATGGTCCGCAGACTATCCACGGCTCATCTGATACCTATGTGCTACTTGCAGATAGGATGGTCCTCAGCTAGTCTGTGGACTATCCATGGACCAAATTTCAGCGCATCTGAAAGTCAAAATATCGGTTTAAATGTCGGCTGGAGCCGAATTTTGAACCCGAATTCCGGTTTTCGGGTGCACCAAAACACCAACCGAATTTTTTAGTTTAGTTTTCCCTTTCAGTCCCACTGAAATGCACACCTTAAGAGTGCCCTTTTGCAGTACCGAAATGAGTAGCTTAGGCTCTCAATTTCAGCTGGTCTTTTCTGCAATCTGAGATCCCATGTTTCAAACTGATTTCAGTGTGCCCGAAACTCAATCTTATTCCATGGATTTCAGTAACAAAATTGGCTAAACTGAACTACTGAATAAGTTCCAATTTCAGAGACACCGTTGTGTAATTCCATACCCCGAATTTCGACATGCACCTCGGCCAAGGGGCTACCAAGATAAAGAATTTCCTTATATAGGGGGAGGGGGGGGAGGCCCCCCGGGTCCTGAAAAAAAAATTGTATACCCTTTACGTAGAGCTTCTTTCACCGCCGCCGAGCCATTTGATTGGACTTTGTTCACGGCCCTTCCCCATGTGCAGCTTTGAGTTGAGAAAGACCGGCGGTGGTGCACGCCAGATCGACTGGTGCCGTTCTACAGGCCTCAATTGTAAGAAAGTCCGAGGCGTGTCCTAGACCACTACACCCAAAAGGTAGATAGATAATCAGTTGTACTGATTACCCCGCGCGCCTATATAAGGACATTGGAATTGTCGTAAGCCAGCATGCTACACCCTTCCCCTCTCTGAGAACTTTGCCCCTTTCTGTGGTTAGGGTTTCCCAGTGGTTATCAGGTCTTATAATTCTGCCCCAGGGTTATTATCCCTGCAATTGGCTTCCAAAGTCACATGATTGGTCACCCGCTGTCCCAGTAACCTGGTGCACTTTCGGCGATAAAGTGTGGTCACTGGCCGGGTTCGAACTCATGGCCTCTGCCAACCGTAACTGATTATCTAATGTAAGAAAGTCCGAGGCGCGTCCTAGACCACTACACCAAAAGGTAGATAGATAATCAGTTGTACTGATTACCCCGCGCGCCTATATAAGGACATTGGAATTGTCGTAAGCCAGCATGCTTACATCAATCCGCTAAAATTCAAGATGGCTGCTGCCAAAAAGTCGACCAAAAACTCACCGTGCACCAATTACTTGATTCCCTGCCCATTGCAGTGTGGTCGCGCGATCTGCACGTACAATCTTGATGCTCACTGTAGTGGCTCACCACACAACCCCCCCATCTCTCAACAGCATTCCCCGTGTTTATCAAATGGCACCAGATGAATTGAATGCGCAGGATGGAGGAGCTATGGCTGGATCGCGACAACCACCGTAACCTTCTGAAAAAGTCGGTCAACCCACTGATCATTTCGGCGGCTCACAGCTCTCGAAATGCGGTCAGGTGTGTACTGTGATAATTTCCGGACATGGCTCAGCATTAAATGCCCTCAAGTTGCGCAGAGAAAATAATTAGGGTGTCATCCAATACAGCGGCTACTCCAAAAGTAGGTGCAAGGGTTGGGTATTTCATCGTATGTGTGCCGTGCAGAGGCGGAAAATGGCCGTGTATGGGGGCGGTGTTAGTTGAGCTGTGGGGCGGCGTCCCAAAAAGGGAAATTGATGGCACGTGCTCATCACGTGGGGG
>JARGYA010000671.1:0-61834 GCA_029204335.1 Mycena vulgaris
CCTCAGCACCTTCATCGACACGGAAGGCTCGGACGGTGGTGCGTCGACATCCAATCCCTCATCGCGCTCGGTCGATAACGTGCTCCCTAGATTCAGACGTGGAGAATCAGCTCCTCGGGTTCTGAAGGAGCATGTTAGCCGTACCTTAGCCGTTGTAGTCGAATCCGCCCGAAATATATGCCCCTGTCACCCCCGACATTCGTATTCCGACGTCTCGTATTCCGACGTTCCTTGACACCGGCGCGTCGACCATTGCGTAGCTCGACGCGAGAGGTTCATCACGTACCAGGAGGTCTCCCTGTCGGGGGTCCACAGCGCTAAAGGACGGAGGGAGTTTAAGGTCGCGGGAGAGAAAGGCTTGGCAGAGTTTTGTGTCCGCATCGACGACGGATCGACGCATAATGTGCAGATGGAAGCTCTGCACACGCCGGGATTTGCTATGAAACTTGATCTCCGTATCAACTCTTGATACGCGAGGATTGCGGGGAATGTGGGGAAATGGCCGGCTATCAGTCGTGAGCCAGAACGGAAGACCCTTCTGGATGGCAAGATCGTGCGCGAAATTGGGCGCAGGAAATTGTATCAGGTGAATGTCGTTGACGAAAGGATGGTGGGGAAGTGGTCGCCGCAATTGCGGGCCGCGATCGAAAATCAAGCCCACAATCTCGCAACATGGCATCCGCGATTTGGACATGCGACGTTCGCGTCATTAAACGCATGGCGGAAAAAGGGCTGGTCGACGGGCTGAAGATCGTCAACAGCGAGTTGCCGGGGAATGTGCGAGGATTGTATTCTGGGGAAGCACGACAAGACACCTTTTAGCGATGAGGTCGTACACGAGACCAAGCCGCTCGAGCGCGTCCATCTCGACTTATGGGGGAAGGCGCGTACGCCGAGCTTCTCGGGCAGTGGTAATATGATGCTCGCCTCCGCGGGGGCACGTCGATGAAATTTCCCCTGTTCCTCACGACAAGAGGAAGGAGACGACGTTTGCGGGCGTTCGTGGAGTGGTGACGGAGGCTGAGCTCCAGACGGGCCATCGGTGTCTGTGCGTACGTTTTGACCTAGGCAGGGAGTTCGACAACGAGGGTGTTTTGGCTTTCTGCACGTCGCGGGGGATTCGGGTCGAGAAGATACCTAAAGATTCCTCTTCAGCGAATGGACATGTCGAACGGGGAAATCGCACCATAATCGAAGGGGACCCGGACGCAGCTCATCGACAGCGGTATGGACCACCGCTTCTGGGCCGAAGCGCGACCCTCGCAGTGCTACGTTCGCGGATTTGTCCCGTCGTCGCGCCATCCGGACGTGTACCGTTCCAAGCGTGGTTTCGGAAGAAGGACGACAAGGGGAATCTTGTCACGCTAAATGTGTCCCACCTTCGCGTCTGGGGGAGTGACTGCTGGGTGAAAGACCTAGACAACCGCGAGGGGAAGCTGGGGCGGCAGAGCTGGAAGGGGAAGATGGTGGGATACATGGGCCGACGTGGGTACCGCATCTACGACCCAAAACGTTGGCGTATCTTCGAAGTGCGAAATGTGATCTTCGAGGAGACCATGCCCCATCGTACAGTCGAGGAGCCGCCATCCGACACCGCCATCTTCGACGATGGGCCTCCTGCTCCACGCAACCCCCCTCCTGTTCCTCCTCGGCATCCTGGTCGTGGAATCCCAGTTCCACAGCAACCCATCGCGCCTCAGCAGCTACATGCGCCTCCACAGCCGCCTCCCGCACCCATTGCGCAGCCAGCGCCGGGTGCAAGCTCCTGTACAGCCTCCACCCCCTCCTCCGCGTCGAAGCGCGCGCGCGCCAAAACCTTCAGAGAACTTGCTGCGTTCGATTGTGTCGAATGAGGATGAGCAGCAGGCGCGGCTAGCGGGCGAGGATTGGGCTCGTGACGGTCGGCGTCCTTCTGCAAAACGCGGTCGATGTAGATTGGGACAGTTTCGAGCCCGAGCATTTGGCATCTCCATGGGCGTTTGCGAGTAATGTGAGGGGGGTGGGCTACACGCGATTCCAAGGTCCTATCGGGAGGCCATGCGCGAGCCAGAAAAGTGGGTGCCCGCGATGAAGGCGGAGGTGGACCAGCTCGAGGAGCGGGGAGTGTGGGAGTTGGTTGACTTGCCGAAAGGGGAGCGTGCGATTGACGGGATGTGGGTTTACAATGTGAAAGTTGACGGCGCCGGCGAAATCCTGAAGCACAAAGGAAGATATGTCGCGCGCGGCGACGAGATGGTGGAGGGGAAAGATTTCGCCGTGAAGTGGGCGATGGTGGCGCGGATGGAGTCCGTGCGGATGGTTTTTGCGGTGGCGGCGGTGAAAAGACTGCAGGTCCGGCAGTGGGACTTCTCGGGAGCGTACTTGAACGGGGAGATGGACACCACAGTGTACATGAAGCAACCGCTGGGATTCGCCAAGCAAGGGGAAGAGGGAAAAGTTTGCTTGTTGAAGCGCCCGCTCTACGGTTTGGTCCAAGCAGGTCACATATGGTATAAACTTCTCGCGAAGGGATACACCGACCTGGGGTACAAGGAGAGCCTGGCGGATCCGTGCGTCAGAACGCGTCAACGCCACGGGGAATACACCATCACGAGTACTCACACCGACGATGTCTTGGGCGCTTCGTCTTCCGCGTCGGAGAGCTTGCGTGTGGTGGGGGAGTTCGCTGCAAAATGGGATTTGAAAGAAGTCGATGTCGAGTTGTTGCTGGGTTTGACTGTCGAGAAGCTGAGCGACGGATCAACTTCGCTCAGCCAATCGCAGTATTTTCGCAGGGTGCTCAATCATTTCGGCTTCGCAGATCTTCCTCCGCTGTCAACACCGCTTCCTCCCGGCTACCAAATCCGCGCTGCTTCTTCCCCGCTTTCCCCAGAGGACGTCGTCTTCATGAGCGACAAGCCCTTCCGTCCCATTCTGGGTTGCATCGTATGGGGGAGCAGCGGGACCCGCCCTGATCTGTCTTACGCATGCTGCACCCTCGGCCATGTGCAATCAAACCCTGCTCCCGAACACTGGACCGTTCTCATTGGCGTTCTTCGCTACATCAACGGAACCCTCGACTACGGAATTCGCTATTCGCCGTCCTCGGAAGCCGACTCGATTCCTGGGTCTGGAATTAAGCCTGACGGCTACGTCGACTCGGACTGGGCCGGGTGCGTGGACACGCGACGTTCCACCTCGGGTTACGTCTTCTTCATGGGTGGAGCCCCCGTTTCGTGGTCATCGAAGCGGCAGGCCACCGTCGCTTTGTCTTCGACAGAAGCTGAGTACATTTCGCTTGCGCGCGGTACTCAGCAGGCGATGTGGATGAAGAATTGGCTCTCCGAGGTATTCCTGCCACAGGAACTTCCATTCCACCTGCATGGCGACAACCTCGGGTCCATCAGCCTCACCGAGACGACAAAGGGACACGGACTCGCGAAACACATCGAGATCCGTTGGCATTTTATCCGGGAACGCGTAAAGGACGGGGATATTGCGGTGGCGTCGGTTCCTGGGAAGGAGAACGTGGCCGATATATTCACCAAGGCGCTCCCGCGCATCACCCACGAGAAGTGTGTCGCTCAACTCGGACTCGACTGGAAGCGCCGCGAGCTGCTCGCCAGGGGGAGTGTTGAGGAGTGAATCTCCTTATTTGGCGTGCAGCGTTAGTATCTTTTACTTTATTTGTCTGTTTCATCTTCGATCGTATATTACGGGGCGGAGCCCCTTAGCGACCCTCAGTCTTACACCATATTGTTCGACTGAGGGTACGTTCTCTATTATTCACTCTTACTTACATTTACTTACTCAACTGTAGACTACGACTCATTGTCCGTCGTCTACAGGTAATGGAGTCTTACACCATATTGTTCGACTGAGGACTACGACTCATTGTCCGTCGTCTACAGTCTGTGGGTGGGAAACGGCATCCCGTCGAGCGTGGTTCTAGTGATTGGATTGGTGGCAGTGTATTTGTTCCTATTATTTTTACGCTTGACTTGCAACCGCCATGTCCGCCGCAGCTGCCCTCCGTACCCATCTTGAAGACATTTCCTCTGCTATAGCCCACCATAAGGAAATCATCTGCGACCTCGAAAAGACTAGGACGGCCTTCCAACGCGATCTCAACGCCATCCTGGACCCGATGGCGCGGCTGCCGCTCGAAATCTCGTCTGATATCTTGATGCGATGCCTCCCCGCCATTCCACTAGCTAATCCCCTCACGGCACCCATGGTGTTTCTCAAAGTATGCCATTCATGGTCCAATATCGCTCTATCCACCTCCGCGCTGTGGACCAGCATTCAAATCGAGTTTCCCCGGGCACAAGGATTCGAACATCTGTTCGACGCTTGGCTCAAACGCGCCGGTACTCGTGCCACCTCCATCTCCCTCCGTGGACCGCTACCGCAGGCCGTCGCGGTCGTGCTGAACGAGCACGCACCTCGGGTACAGAAATTACAACTGTACTTTTCGTCCGAGCCGCCACTGAAGCAGATAAACGCCTCGTTTCCGTGCTTAACAACGTTGACCATTGCGCAAGACGACCGCGGTACCAATCGCCAAATCTATTTGTACAATCCCAGTGGATGTGCCGAGCTAATCCGCGCCGCGCCAAACCTCGTGGAATGCAATTTCGACCGAGTGTATTATCGCCACAGTCCCCCACTCAATCTAACAGCATTCACTCATAATTCCCTGCGAAGTCTACGTCTTGGCAATGACCACAGCGCATCCATTTTATCGTACCTCACGCTACCTGCGTTACAAACCCTCTACATACCCGGCTTCGACATCCCTCCCGAGATCATCTCCTTCCTATCCCGCTCTGCCCCGCCATTGCAGTCGCTATGCATGGCGCCGTCGATCGATGTATTCGAGGCCGTCCCCACCCTGGCGGATCTTGAGTTGAGGTGCAACCCCAACGCCGAACTCGATTTTGACTTCTTGACGGCGCTGGCGACCTCCCACCACTTCCTTCTGAACCTCCGCACCCTCACGATTCGTGGGTACTACCTCTATCACAACGAATACGAGGATGTGGTCAGGATGCTCTCTGCCCGGCGCGCGACGGGGCCCTCGCAGATCCAATCCTTCTGACTGCTTTGGTCGGAGTACGCCCCAGAGAGCAAACCTGATCCCGAAATTATTACGGCTCTGCGGCAGCTTGTAGAGGGCGGGATGCACATCCACATAGGTACCATGCATGCAAACTTTATCTGAGGTAAGCGACGTCAATCCCCTCTCTCGGCGCGGTGCTCACGACTCTTTTTTCAGATTCGCCATCTTTCGAAGGCTTTTACGATTCTATTCGGGGTCCTGTAACGGCCTTTCATTCCCTGGCGCAAGACTGTAACAATTCACAAGTCGACGTTGACGGTTCAGCGAGGGAGATATAAAATTTCGGGGGCGAAATCTGATGGACTAGCCGCACAAGTATGTATCGTATGCATTTCGCATTGATTCCGTGCTATCTTGAGCTTCGGCAGCAGAGTTTCAGCGTGCCAAAAGACGCTGTCCGTCCTGTCCCGTCAATCAAACCGACCTTAGCTCTGGTCTCTCCGACCTTGCACTTTCTTCCCAATCCCGCTACGACGCTCCCATGTAAGCTTTTCTGTCAGTGCACCCATTACGCGTGCGTCACGAAGACGTTCTCGTGCCGTTGCGCGCAGCCTCGGAGTGAATGAGTCTGAGAGGCGAAACGCGTGCATATAAATGTGAGGATAGAAGACCTCGAGGGAGGAAAAACCGTGTGATCGTGCAATTTCTCAACGTTGGTTAGAGTTAGGAGGGTTCAAGCTAATAAATTGCGGCTTGCTCGGATAATTGACTGTCATTTCAGTTGGGTGAGTAAGTGTGCTTTAGAATAAGAAAATGAGCTCTCTAGGATAGTACATATGACTGTTACAACCGTGGGCGGAATCCCAAAAGAAGTAAAAACAACAATCCGTTCGCGACGTGACCCCGGATCGAACGGGGATTTCCTGTCAAATCTCGTCGCTATTCATGTTATGAGTTGCAGAATCATTAACCAGTTATGCTACCAGGTCTTCCTTACACTTCATCTACTGTGGTCTATAGGTCGTACACAAGTTTGAACAGTCCAACTCCGGTTCATTGGAAGATAAATTGTACCTTGCTCGGATCATCATTACATTTCAGCAACTTTGGATCCTTAAGAATGAGCTCCGCGGGATGCTAGCCAGTTGTCCAAAAAATGAAAGAAAAAGCCAGTCTGTGTCACAGATATGACCTGACCCCGGATCAAACAGAGATCTCCTGCCAATCTGGACTTAATTTAAATAGGTGCACTAACCAATTATGCCATCAGACCTTTCTTAGGCTTGGTCTACTGTTGTATAACCGTGACAAAAATTGAACCTTGAACCCGGGTTCTGATTTCAAATTTGCCTCGGATTCAACTAGTACTTCTTGGGCAGACTCGCAGATTCAACCAAAAATAAATCAGCTTGCTCAGATCATTGACTGTCATTTCACTCGAGTAAGAGCAGAAAAATCGGCACCGTCGAAGCGCGGCGGGACGGTGCACAGTCAGTTGAAAGACAGAACAAAAAGAAATATCAATTCAAGATAATGACCTCACCCCAGATCGAACGGGGATATCCTGCCTAAAGTTCACAGATTCAATATTTTAAACAGGTGCACCAAGCAATTATGCATCAGGTCTTTCTGGGTTTACTGTGCTATATAATAGGTACAAAAGGAGAACCTTGAACAACCGCCTTTGAGAGGCTCTATATTACTCGTGATCCTGGGGTCGAGTGTCGTTTCATTTCATTTTATTTGGCAAGGAGGCCTCAACATTCAACATTGAACAACCATTGTAAAATGAGCTGCTATGTAAGCAATTCCCAAAAAATGAAAGAAAAAGCCACTATGCATCCCCAACATGACCTAACCCCGGATTGAACAGGGATCTCCTGCTAAATCATCTTCCCTGGAATAAGTTGAGCAGACACATTAACCAATTATGCTATCATGTCTTTCCTGCATTTGCTCTACTGTCGTATAAGTGGTACCAAAGTGAGGTTGAACAATTCAACTGCTTGGGAGGGTCCAACTAAAATAAAATAATGACTTGCTCGGATACTCCGTGGTTGTAATTTAATCTGAGCAACTTGAAGGAAGACTAGAATTGGGAGAGTGAATGTAAGTCTGGCACTCACATCGATCATTTTCTGACTAAGCATCTCCAACTTTCCTCCGGATTTGTACTCTTGCTTAGTCACCTTTTATACTTATTACTTACCTAATTGTCTTTTCCCTTTGTCTTACGTTTACACCTACAACAATCTAGATCACTGTTCCTGTCGTTCCGTCTGAATTAGTGAGGACAGATCAATGGTGTCCTTTCAATGAAATGAGCCCAGCAAAATGTTAGCCAGTGAGAAGCAAAATTGAAAAAAAAAAGATTAGAATCTCTGGGTCATAACGTGACCTCGGATCGAACGAGGATCTCCTGCTTAAGCAATCACATTAACCCCTTAGTTTGAGCAGCTGCACTGATTATGCTATCAGGTCTTCCCTATAGTTGGTCTGCTGTGGTATATAACTGGTACACAAGTTTGAACAGTCCAACTCCGGTTCAATGGAAAATAAATTGTACCTTGCTCGGATCATCATTGCATTTCAGCAACTTTGGATCCTTATTGATAGGAATGAGCTCCGCGGGATGCTAGGCAAGAAAAAATAAAAGAAGGAGCAGATGATTTCAGATGCTTTAGTCGCAATAACACACAGCGGCCTGGACGAGAATAGATCTCGACATCCAAGGGCCGCCCGTCTGATGGCCCGCCCAGTTCAGCCCTTCCGATTTTTCCTGGACACGAATTTTGTCTGTGAGGTCCAAATTCCATGAACTCAACAGGCCAGTTACCGTTTCAGCCTCATATCATGATTGGGAATTTTGAGTAGACTCCTCCCAAACTCTCCCATCACTCAGATGAGCCCATCCATCTCGTCGATATCCTCCTGCCAGTGTCCCTACCCTAAAATTTCTTTACGCACTTCAAACCAGCGCAGGAGTTCCTTGATTTTATTTCTTGATCTCCACATGAGCCCGCAAACAGCTATTCTCTACAGTAATGATCCCGTTACATAGGGACATACATACATCTAAAACGTGGACTTTTCACAAATAATCTCCTCCGTCTGTGTCCACAACTTCTCCGCATTCGCCTGTACGCAGAACCTCAACCTACGTTGCACTTACAGGGGAATGGAGGAAGACGACATACGGGATCCGAACTGTGCGCCGCCCGTTCGTTGTTCGCCTCGGCGCCATTGGAGAGATATGCACCGGGTTTATCTGTGAAGTAAATATGTAAATACACGGCACTTTGGATACTGGATTGATACCCCAACCATTGAGGCGCGGGTCAAAGGCAGCGACGACAGTCCTATCGAGGCAACAGGTCAGGGCCAATTGATGAAGATGCAAAGCGGTCTTACGTCGTGGCTCCCTGCGGCAGTGTCTTCCACGTATCAACTTGCTCCGTGTTGGGCTTTCCGTCAGCGCCAAGGAAGCCTGAGATTGCGGTAGTTTCAATAAGGATACTATGAGGAAGCGAGCCACAAACCAGCGGCCTGTATGAACTCGATGGACTCCTCCTTCTGGAGTAAATTCGTGTAGATAACTGTTATCGTTCATCTTTTTCAATCGAATCATAGAATACAAGGCGGAACTTACACCCAGGGCACACGCTGTATGCATTAATCTTACCGCCAGAGCGTTTGGACAGCTCGATAGCGAGGAGAATGTTGGCGGCTTTTGCATGGAAGTAGGCATTGATGGGGTGGTATGTCGCTTGGTCGGGCTTCCCAGCGATCATATTCAAATCGAGCGCGGGTATGAACGTGTGACCGATACTGGAAAGGAACACGGCGCGTGGGACATAGCTCGCTGTGCCTGCCGCCAAAAGCTTGGGAGTGAGTAGCTTTGTGAACAGGAACGGCCCGATGAAGTCCGTTCCCGTCTGGCTCTCGAGGTTATCCACGGTGAGTTTGAATGGCCCAACGGGGGCGGCCGCGTTGTTTACCAAGACCTAGAAAATTGTTTAAGACCATTTTGATTCGGTGGGGGAGAAAGGAACGTACATGAAGGGGTTCGGGATACGCATTGACTTCGGCGGCGGCCTTTCGCACCGCAGCTAACGAAGACAGATCGATTACAAGACGGCGGATATTAGCCGACGGGTTCTCCTTCTTGATTGCGTCCTCCGAAAGCGTCAGTCTGCGACACACGGAGCACTTAGTGCTATTAGGCGTGTGGAAGTTAGCAAATAATACCTCTCCGGGCTGTAGCCGGCTATAATGACCAGATTTGCGTGCTTTGCAATGACACGAGCCGTTTCGAACCCAATACCGCCCATCGAAGTGCCAGTTATCAACACTGTGAGGCGTCAGATTGAGATCAAGGCCTTTTGGTCCAGCTAATCACCATTTTTGCCATGAATCTCCCCGGCAAGAGTGATGGCGGCTTCTTCGCCGGTGGTGGTGAATGAGAATGTGGGCAGAGACATGACTTTTTCCAATGAAAGCCTGGTTCGAGCGTGGGCCTAAGATCATAATCAGTGCTGGGGATTTATAAGACGCACACCGGGGACTGCCAAACTTCAGGCCTATGTAGGTGTAATTTTAAACCCGAAGTATCAAATTAGGAATAGGTTGAGATAAAATGAAAGATCGTTCTTATCATTTCGGCTCTGATTCCATAACTATATTCGGTCCTGACATCCAGAGATCGGAAGCTGATCAGGCTGTCAGTCGATTACATCAACAAACTTCATCTCCGACCGCGGTCCATGAGCCGCGGGTTGGCCACGGCGTGTGCCAGCACTGGCTGCTCTCTCTTCCCGTGGATTCAAACGCTCGGCCCCAAGAAAACGATGGCTCAAGCAGTCTGATATGGCGCTACCCTAGTTCCGAGCGAATGCGCATCCACGTCATTGACTCTCATCCAATTCAGAGGATGTCCACTCCACCATGCACCGATGCATTACACCGTCTCATCTACTCGTCTCGTAACATAGACACCCATCTCGGTACCTGCCGCTCGAATCTCCACGCTAGCCGAATAGGACATAGCACACTCGGATTTGGAGTGCCCCTCCCCACGCTCACGCCACAGTCCACCGATATGAAGGCGTCCGGAGTCTGTAGTAGATGAGTAGAGCTGCGATCATATCGGAAAGTTTGATCGACAGGTGGCGCTGCCATTTTCGGAGTCAAAAAAGGGTTCATGTCGCATGTCTGTGGAGACCCAAGTCCCGATTAGGTACATGGGTCTGATCCGGCTGCAGACCGGTCTCCACGTGCTTCAAACGTGACGCCAAGACGCGTCGCGTTACTTATGGCTAAATTAAAACCTGCTGCTCGCTGCGTCGACCACTCCCCGCGCCAATGAAGGATGCAACATCCGGGAAGCCGAAGAGAGGGTGGGGTGGGTCACGAGACAATGCTGGCCGCCCGACAAATGCCTCCAAAGCAGCCAAACTGGCGGGAACTGAAACTCCAGACAACAATCTTGTATCTGCTCCTGCTGTGCGACACACCCGTGCTGAAAATCCTCAACCCAGCAGTTCCAACCTACCCCCTGCCGCATTTTTTCAGCCTTACACCACCCACCATCCTGTCCCTCGCGGAAATTCAAATACTATTCCGGCGCAGACCAGCAGATCATCATTTTGGTCTGCACTTGGTGCATCTCATCCTGGGGCTACTGCAAGTAGAGATGCAACGAACCTGGGACGCGACATGGCTGATTCGTTGCCTCCGCATCGTGGTATGTTGCTCCCCCATTTGTCTCCGGTGACAAGTATAGATGATGTATAAAAACAGTGCAAAGCGCTGATAAGCCGTGTACAAACCACAGGTGTATTTTCGCATTTCGCGTCTTTATACTTATAAAGCACGCTCTCTCTATTCTATAAGAGGCTACCGGGAGCTCCGAACGAGTAGCTTAACAGTCACAGAGCTTAGGTTCTCTATTGGCATGATCCTATGGCGGTACCTCGACTTGGGGCCAAAGTACGACTTACCGAGAACAGGACTAACTACCTTATATCAGTACCCGTGTGCGTACGGATGAGCTGAGTGCTAGACTAGTATCAAGGAGATGGGAAGGAATACATGACATCGCATGCAGGCGACTGGGGCCTTCCAAAGCGGCCGACTTCGAGATTGTTTACCATTGTGTCTCTTATCGAGAACAGCACGACAAGTCACATGATGGGTCCAGACCCTTGGATGGGGCGAGACTTCTGTAAATAGACACGGACGAAGTGAGTTGCCGACGGCCGAACGTGCCTACGCATCAGAATAGCTGTGCCGGTTAAACATCAAATCGCGATGGCACCGGCACTTACCGAGACAAGTGGAACTTTGGTCTATCACAACAACCAGACTAGCTACGGACACGGGGAAGGTGTCCACAGGTAGCCATATCATAGACGATGAAGACTGATGCTCGGGACGAGCACTAGACGAAGAAGACGCCAGCTCGGAAGCTTCCGTTCGATTAACCAATAACTCTCAAACCGATCGAGTACCAAGGAGAGCTCTGACTCATAGAGCCGGCGCGTGGCCAATAGGAGTCAGGGGATTCCCTAAGATCGTCCCGCGACTCCACGCCGGGACGGAGTGCTTTCCGAGGTGTAGTAATAGATGTGTTGTAAAGTCGAGATCCCAGTAGTATAAAAGCACGTAGTTTAGAGAGGTTCTGGAGCAGACTGCCCGACGGTTTTGTGCACAACTCGCGTGCATAACATCATTTGGTTCATCTTGTTCACAGGCACATCGGTGCTGTGGCTAGGATTAGTCTTTGACTCTTCTAGAGCAGACTGCCTTGGGGTTTCGCGCACAACGGTGCAGTGACATCACTCGGTTTACCTTGTTCACATACGCAACGGCGTTGTGGCTCGGAGTTGTCGTTTAGCTCTAAGACCCAAGTGACCGTTATCTCGAACCGAGTACTGTACCTTTGGCAACGATTGGATTGGATTGGATTGTATCTGTGATTGACTGTGTGACTGAATTGTGAATTGTGTGGACTCTGTCCAGCACTGCGGGTCGTATTGTGTGTGTTTTGTGTTCTGTGATTTGTGTTCTGTGTTGTGTTATATACTGCGGTCCTGCAGGAGTGTATCGTGTCCCAAACCTGGAGAAATCCAACAAACCCATCTTAATTGACATAAACTCGCCGGCTACTGGCTGTTATTGCCTTACAAACCCACGGACCCACCGCTTGTACGAAGTCTCGAACATAGCGCGTATTGCTCGACTTTGGTTTCACAACCCTTGTCTATCCCACTCCCCTGTTCTCTGAACAGTAAGCGATCTATTGACCTAATACTTGGTCTTTACCCCCGAACACCCGCGATTATCATTACTCATAAGGAGGAGGAGTTGTTGTTTGATTGATTGTTTAGTTGGTTATATTGGTTTAGACCTTTATCTCGGCTTCATAGTTATCGTTCCACCGCACCCCGAGTACCATCATATCAGCGCGTCCCAGCAGCATGTATCACCGGAAGAGTTTGCACGGCTCACCAAGCATCACAAAAGTCAACTCAGCGGTGGCGTCAAGTTCGACAGAGGCATCCGACAGTACGGCGGACATTGACATGGATGCTTCAAGGTCCTGCTAGCGCTGGTACAATCCAAAATGAGTTCTGATGAGTGAATTGAACTGAGTGGGTCACAGAGTGTAAAATAGGTGATAAATACCCCCAGCAAGCTCCCAGACAGACCATCGGGGATCATATTTCGTGCACAATACGGTGCAGCTCGTCCAGCGTCCAGCGAGACTATAGGGATGTTGAATCTGATTCCAATTTCCGCCGCGCGAACTGAAGCTTTCGGCGAGTGTCAACACTCACCGAAAGCACCCTTGTCCTCACCACGGTCTCGCTCGCAACCTATATAATCCTGGACCAGGACTCACAGAGGGATGGCGTGAAGTCTGACAAAAGCTGAGTTGTTGCTTAGGTCCGCATATTTCTGTCTCACGAGCGTCTGTCAAATATATTGGGATGATGCCACCGACGCTGCATTTAATAGCTTTGGAACCAAGTCGCCGACGCCGATGCAGAGGGGCAGGTGTAATTGATTAGTTAGCTCACCATTGTGTGCTTCTGACCTTCCTTTATTCATACATACTTTATTAGACCAACTTGTATTTCATTTGCTTATTCACTACTAGTACTAACTGCTCCAGTAATAGTATGCAGTCTTAGCTTATTTCAAAACTAGGTAGCGGGCCGTGCCGCTTGCCAGCGTTACAGCTTTATCATTCGACAGAATGGCTGAGCTGCCAGCGGAAGGTGAACATGGAGACTCAGAATTCTCGGAATTGGACAGCGAGGAGCCGGTCGTGACGAGCCCTATCAACTTCCAAAACACGTTCCTGGTGGATGATATGGCCATGGTGGAACCTCCCCCGATTCCACGACCGGCCTCGCCGAGTCGACAAGCACTGTATCAACCGTTGCTTCCGGGTGCTGCTCCGCCATTATTCGGCAGGTCCAAGCCCGCAGATCGTTGTGCGATCTGCGTAAAGAGTTATTGTCGAAAGCGGCACGAGTGTCCAGGGAGAGGTGGCAGAAAGAATTGTAGATGCTTGCATCCACCACTGAGGGACAACGAGAAGGTGTGTCTTACCGAGGAGCAGATAATGGTGTTCTTGGAGCGCCAGGCCTTGAATCAATTGTAAAAAAAAAAATGTGATTTCCTACTGTAAATATATCACCCTCAATTGCGTTGGATGTCGTTTTATTCATACCACAGCGATGCACCTAGCCGCATACGTAGCGCGAGGCACGAATTTGCACCCGCGGTACGTAGGCAGCTACAGGGCACGCTGATGGGTGTTCAAATCCCCAAGGAGTTGTAGCGACGGAGCGCGCGCACGGGGATGTGGTGGGCGTTGCAAATCGGAGGGCGCGCGGAGGCGTCACGGATGTGAGACGTAGCAGCACCAGCAGCGATCTTTCGTGCTCGCGGGATTCGGAGATGGGAATGAGGCACCGCGGTAAAGGCAGCGTGCTCGTGGGGCGCAGCAGTGCGCGTGCTCACACGCCGATGATCATGAGCCGCCCAGGGGGCCGCAGTGCGCTGCGGTGCGCGGGTAAGGCGGCGGGCATGAGCAAGGCAGCGTGCACATGCTTGCGTACTGCACCCGAATGGTGGGCACGAGTGGGGGAGGCGGTGTGCACACGGATGTGGTGCATGCCGCGGAGCAAGCACAGCGCTCGCTGGGAGCCCTATGTGCGAGCGGGGGGCGCCAGCACTGCGCGGGCGCATACGGCGTCGTATTGGGAGTGGTGTGGAAGGGAAGGAGTCGAAGAGGGTGCACACATGCTGCAGTTATTCCACGATACTCTCTCTCTCGATTGTTAACGCGCACCTTTTAAACTCCACACCCCTCCGCGATCCAACCACAGAAAACCGTGCGAAGATATGAGCAGCGTACGTGAGGTGGGGTCCATCGCTTTTGTGCACGGGGTTTTTTGGTTGTAGATCCCACAGGCAGCGAGCGTCTCAAGTTTACTCGCAGCTCCACAGTTCGCGTGAGCTGATTTTATCTAGAAAAGAAGTTAACATGCTTAGGGAAGAGAAAGTACATACTGGTTCATTAAGGTTATCATATCTCTGTCTACCGATGTGCAGCAACCGCGAGCACACAAAACCGCTGTCGAACTGCGGGAAGACAGCTAGAATTCCCTCGCCCCGACCTTGCACAGTGTCGACGCGAGGCAATTCTGAGCTGTCCTACCTATGCAACCGGTACCGCGTTCGACGAACGATGAACGACGACAATGAGCAGGGGAGGGCGAGCGGCGTAGTGGTGAGGAGGACGCACTGATGGCTGTTGATGGCTGCTGACGCGAAAACCGCGTGAGCGAGATATAAATATCTTGAATTTGATTCGCTGAGACATAGGACCTATCTCCGAGTAGCTCAGGTCTTGAATTCGTTGATCCGGTGATACGATAGTACAGTGATCCACCGGTCACTGAAACACCACCACTCACTGAAACAACTGGGATATATTGCTTGCCACGGGATCATTTCTTATGATGAGGCTCCGAAATAAAACACAGCTCATCCATTACATATTGTGAGTGTTGAGACAAAGACTTACAGCTTTCTCGGCCGCCACGGTAGCACTAGAAAATCAGCTGTCCGAGCGGTGATTGTTTCATTGACTGTGTTGAATCACGACCAATTGCATTGATGTAAAAATTAGCTAAGGGTGCCATAAAATGTATAACCACTACATCCTCGAGCCCATACTAATATTTGGAGGCCATCCCGCCGCTTGGAAAGGAATTGTGGATGGTTGTCCGCTTTCGGAAAAGACATCAGTCACAAGCCCCATGGGGAACCGGCCCGGCTAAAACCCGTGCCACTTGACGCGCTTCATTATTCCCAGCACATGGTCGGACGCGCCAAGCCCCAGGCTAAGAAGGTCCAGCTAGCACGCGAGGAAGTCGATCTGTGGACAGCCCATGCCGTTTCCAGGTACCGTACAGAACGGGCCCGTGTTCTCGGACGCAAAGAACGCCGGAAAAGCTCGCGACGGATATGCAGAGAGGTTGAAGAAGAATATTACGTGAAGTACAAGCAGCCCATCGTACTCTCCCATAACACTATAGAGCGCCACTATAACGGAGGACTCACCAAGAGTGCCTCGAATGCCAACAAAGGCTGGCTACTCGAGGAAGAGGTGAAAATTGTGATTGATTATGCCATCGAGGTCGCGTCGCGTGGATTTCCACTCACCCTCAGGAGGCTGAAGGAGTGTGTCGACGACATATGTCGTGCCCGGCTTGGGAACAAGTTTCCTGCCTCTGGCGTAGGCATCAACTGGACAGACAGATTTTGTCAGAAACATTCCGCTCGGCTCCAAACCATGTGGACGACTCCCCTGGACAACAAGCGCGGCAGGGCAGTCAATCCGACAACGAACGCGAGATGGTTCGATCTTCTAGAATCCACGCTGGCAGGGAATATGGATTATTATTTTGATGATGATATCGACGCCGAGGCCGAGCGGCCTGTCGACCCGAATTTCGTCCCTGTCCCCATCAAAGAGGAGAACATCTATGGATCAGATGAGAGTGGGTTTTTTGGTGCAGGAAGTGTGCGTGAGCGCGTCATTGGGCCCCGAGGAAAACAGACACAGCATCAGCAAGCAGACGGTGGTCGCGAAAATACCACTGTCCTTGTGACCATCTGCGCAGATGGAACATCACTCCGTCCGATTGTGATCTTCAAGGGGAAGGCGTTTCAGGTGAAATGGGACCAAGAAAATCCACTTGATGCCTCGTAAATCGGATTTTCTTTAACTGTGCTCGCTATATATTGACGCAATTATCAGTATAGCATACCAGGCAAAGGGATGGACAGACAATGAGATTGGTGTCGAAAGCATCATGGATTTCCACGAACAAACAAAAGAGAAAGCAGCTGGCGCAACCCGCACGCACACCGTTGATGGTCACATCTCCCACTACAGCAAAGAATATTTGCTGTTCGCGCGCAAACACCGGATTCATATCTTGTGCTATCCGGCTCACGGGACCCATGTCTACCAGGGTCTGGATGTCGTTATCTTCTCACCGTTGAAGCGGTATTGGACCGAGGAGAAGACCGATTTCGAGCGGACCAACCGCCTGAAGTTGGACAAGACCAACTTCTTGAAAATATATGCCCGCGCGCATGTCAGAGCCTTGACCGAGCCGAATATCAGGGCCGCGTTTCGAAAGACGGGGCTTTGGCCCTTCAATCGAGATGCTATAACTCCCGAGATGATGGCGCCCAGCATTGAGACGTCGGCGCGTGGCCAACTTCCAGTTCCTCCGAGCACACCGATTCGCGCTGTCACGGATTTGATCCGCGTGGTCAATGGGCGGGCAAAGCGGCCTCGTTCCCCAGAGGACGACAGCGAGGATGAAAACAGAGCTGGACCATCGTCGGTCCCCGCTCGCCGTAGTTCGTTGGTGGGGCTCATCGAAAATAGCCTCCAGACGATCCGGACAAGCTCATCATTCTTAGCGACATCATCTCCGATCCAGTCGACATCGGCTCGTCCTGCCTTTGTCCCGGTCCAAATCTCACCGCTGAAGCGTAACAACCCGCATTACACGGAACTGCTTAGGGCGCTCCCGTCGAGTGTCCTGGAAGAGAACTTACAGAATGCATTGCGAGAAGGTGTCGCCACGAACCAGAAACTCAAGTCGCAAGTGATAGCCATGCAGTCCAGTCTCGTCCTAAACGGCGCATATTGCGACCTTGTTCGTGGCCAGCTGGCAGCGCAAGAGGAGGGCCGGAAAGCCAAGATGAAGGGACGGTTAGTCAGCGATGGCATGCCGCGTCTTTTGACATCAACAGAATTTGTTCGGCGTGTCATGGCATTCCATGCTGCAGCGGAGACAAAGAAGGTCGAACTGGCAGAGAGAAAAGCAACAAGGACAGAGAGGAGTGACGCTCTGTCAGAGTGGAAGGAGCTGGAACGAGTACGAAAAGAAGAGAACAAGGTTATTCGGGAGAGCTGGCAAGCCGATGTTGTGGCGTGGGAGAAGGAACGCGACCGCGCGAAGAAGCTGAACAAGCGGCCCAAATGGAAGAAGCCCGTGCTCAAAGGACAGCTTTTCTCACCTGTGCCGAAGCCCCAATATGCGGTTGAGGAGCCTCACGCGGCCGAAGAAGATCAGGTGCGGTCTCGAGGTGGTGGGAGTGATTCTGGGGATTCTGGGAGTGGCTCTGGGAGTGGCTCAGGGAGTGGTTCAGACTTGGAGGAAGACGAGGACGAGGATGATGCGAGTGAATGGTAAGGTGTTTGTAGTAGAATAACGCGATCGTAAATTCCCAATACGGACCGGATATCTTGGACCGAGGACCGGATGCTACAGCCAAACACTGACAATGTCACGCCGTGAGAACTGTTTCAGTGACTAGTGGCAGATGTTCGGCTCACAACTCTCCGGCTTCCATCACAAAAATTAAAAGTTTTCACTCAAACATGCACTCTTTATAGGGGAATCTTTTGGCCTCTTAAGATTTTCTCCAAGGCGAGCCAAGTCGCCAACATCACGTACTTCATTAAAGTGTTTCAGTGACCGGTGGATCACTGTACTCGGGGTGCGGTGGAACGATAACTATGAAGCCGAGATAAAGGTCTAAACCAATATAACCAACTAAACAATCAATCAAACAACAACTCCTCCTCCTTATGAGTAATGATAATTGTGGGTGTTCGGGGGTAAAGACCAAGTATTAGGTCAATAGATCGTTTACTGTTCAGAGAACAGGGGAGTGGGATAGACAAGGGTTGTGAAACCAAAGTCGAGCAATACGCGCTATGTTCGAGACTTCGTACAAGCGGTGGGTTCGTGGGTTTTTAAGGCAATAACGGCCAGTAGCCGGCGAGTTTATGTCAATTAAGATGGGTTTGTTGGATTTCTCCAGGTTTGGGACACGATACACTCCTGCAGGACCGCAGTATATAACACAACACAGAACACAAATCACAGAACACAAAACACACACAATACGACCCGCAGTGCTGGACAGAGTCCACACAATTCACAATTCAGTCACACAGTCAATCACAGATACAATCCAATCCAATCCAATCGTTACCAAAGGTACAGTACTCGGTTCGAGATAACGGTCACTTGGGTCTTAGAGCTAAACGACAACTCCGAGCCACAACGCCGGTGCGTATGTGAACAAGGTAAACTGAGTGATGTCACTGCACCGTTGTGCGCGAAATCCCAAGGCAGTCTGCTCTAGAAGAGTCAAAGACTAAGCCTAGCCACAGCACCGATGTGCCTGTGAACAAGGTAAACCAAACGATGTTGTGCACGCGAGTTGTACACAAAACCGCCGGGCAGTCTGCTCCAGAACCTCTCTAAACTACGTGCTTTTATACTACTGGGATCTCGACTTTACAACACATCTATTACTACACCTCGGAAAGCACTCCGTCCCGGCGTGGAGTCGCGGGACGATCTTAGGGAATCCCCTGACTCCTATTGGCCACGCGCCGGCTCTATGAGTCAGAGCTCTCCTTGGTACTCGATCGGTTTGAGAGTTATTGGTTAATCGAACGGAAGCTTCCGAGCTGGTGTCTTCTTCGTCTAGTGCTCGTCCCGAGCGACAGTCTTCATCGTCTATGATATGGCTACCTGTGGACACCTTCCCCGTGTCCGTAGCTAGTCTGGTTGTTGTGATAGACCAAAGTTCCACTTGTCTCGGTAAGTGCCGGTGCCATCGCGATTTGATGTTTTTACGAAATGTTGTCACTTGTCCAGGAACAGATTGACATATTTCAGATGTATTCCATTGAAATATTCTTCAATGCGTTGAAGTTGAACCTCGAAGTTGAACCAGGAGAGGGACCTCTTCATGTGTCGCAACAGCTATGGTCTGTGTGTTATTAGCAATTCCTGGGCCAAGATAATGGCGTTACTCTATCCTGGAAGATTCAATATTCGGGACACTTTCTTGAGCGTTGATCTCGCTCTTTGTTCAGAATGTCATTTTCTGTTTTATTTCGGCCCGAGTTAGCCGCTTTGAAGAAGAATGAAAAATAACCCTCTGTAAATAGGAGGGCCTATATCTGTGCCCAATTTTTTTGCTGCCCGGCTTACCGACAAGTACATAGTCAAAACATATTTTTCGGCTATCACTCAGAACAACAAGCCTTTCTATATGCATGTTTCTTTTGGTCATCATTCAAAACAAAACCGTAACCGGTAGTACTCTCCGGGCGCGAGCTGAAGTTGGAAGTGGTATTGAGGGCCTCCATGGGCCTGGGTGCGTACGAAAGTGGCGGGAACCGAATTGCGGGACGTCCTCCAAAAGGAGCAAGATTTGATGGGAGTTCTACTCATCTACTCAACACTGACGCGTCCCCTGCGCTGTAGATCACGACGTGCCCAGAGCAGCTCCACTGTCATGTACACACTCTATGCCCCACCGACCGGAGTACGCGGCGAGCGCGCCCGCCTCCGTGTCACCAAGAGACGCCAAGGGGGTTAGACGCTCGTCCGCGAGTACCGGTATGCAGATCCCATCTTTGCCGGTGTCCTATATCAGGCGTGGACATGCGCACAGAGGGCAACACCCATCTCGTATCTAACCCATCCGTAATCGACACACCCTCGCGCACGATTCTCGCAGGCAGTCTTTGATACCGAACAAGTGATCGGTACGAGGGCGCTACGGTCCATATATGGATCTTGATGATATCGATGTGAGTTTCCATTTTAGTATTCACCCCGTTCTTTCATACACGCTCCCAGCATCCACTGCTCCTCGCCCTTTTCTCCTTATTCCCTCCCGCATGCCCCCGAACTTTGTGCTTCGCCCCATCGCATGATTCGCATCCTTCGCGCCGCGCCCATGATTTGACTCTTCTTATCCATTAATGACCCTGTCTTCTCTTTTGCCCGTTCTTCAACCCTTATATAGAAGGGAACAGGGGTGGAGGGAAGGCCAGGAAGGCTAAACGTTCATGAGGGAACGACAACAATTGGTTGTGGACCACCCACCGCCAAGTCGAGCAATGCACCGACAGTCGTTTAAGGTTGAAATGACGCAATTAGCGTTAGTTATCAATATCAACGATTGATTTGCCCACGCTCTTCCCGCTCCCATCTGTCAGGTGAGAAGCAAATAATTGCAGAATAAATATACATGACTTTAATCTGTCAGCCAGTCAGATTTCCGTGGGTTTATTGGGGTGGTAAGTCGCTCGATTTGATTTGATGTTCATTGGGTAACCGTACCTAGCTAGGGATAGCTACAGTGGCTGTACTCTACTGTAAAGTAAGTTGAGGGTGTATGGTAATTTAACTGGGAGTTCTGGGGGTTTTCGTTTATGTGAGAGGAGGGACGAGCGGCTTTTGCCTTGACATGGGCCCTTACATACAGTTTTACTTAGCTGCAGCCTCGATGGTCCAAGAGAACGGACACATTAGGTGGAATTTCGTTAGACGGACATGTAACTCATCCGGACACGCAGAATGGACCCACCTACCTTTTGGCTTCTAACCACCATCTCCCAGCTGGGGGGAGGTCTTGTGCTGCGAATCCTCGTGCTATTTTCGTCTCTCTTCGCTCTCACAGAGTGTGCGGTGCACTCTGCTCTCCTGCTCTACCAAAAACTCGTCCCTCGGCCTCACCACGGTCACCTGACCGTGTCTCTGTTCAGCTCTGCTCGTTTAACGGATCTGGACTTCGCGTCTATTTGTTTATTGGAATTAGACTTCGCGTCGCTCCATTCTATTCTTGACTTCGCGTCAGGATCATTACTTACATCCTTACTCTGTTATTTCGGTATTCTTACATCCACCAGTCGGCACATTCCCCTTCTTCACCGTTCTATCTGTCCGCCGCCGCTTGCTTTGGGTGTGCTCACATTGTGTGCCAGGGATGGTTGATCTACCTTTTGTGGGGGCGATGTACTGTCACACCGGACATAGCCCCTGTGGCCTGGAAAAGGCTGGTCTCCGCTGTGTGCACGGACAGATGCCCCTGAAAAGGAAGCTGCCCCACGTATATCGACATGGCTGGGCAGGGAGAGGCAGCCGTGCCTTTTGGCTTGTGCCCTGTCTCTGGGAAGCTCGTGGCGTCACCCATGACATTCACTGCGTTCCAGGGGGTCCTAGGCTGAGTCAATAAAGGTGAATGTAGGTGTACGTAGTATTGTCCCATTTCCTTCCTCTGCATCCACTCAGGTCTTGTTGTGAGCCCAAAAGCACTCTAAATGGCGCAAAATGGATGATGTCTTGCGGACCTACGGCTTTGACAGTCTCGGAGTGTTTCTCTCTGTACTCTTTCATCCTCGTTTCCGCGGAGAGAAGGATTACAGAACCAGACGTCACAGGCAGGCCGTGAGCGCGTTTCTACCACCGCAATGCATGACTACCATGGCCGATGTAATCCCCCTCATTTTCAATCACAACAGCAGCCATCCAAAGCAGAAACATCCTGACCAGCGCGCTGCGGCATTTTCCCCATACAAACCGCTCAAAGAAATCTGTTATGCCCGCCCGTGCTTGGCTGCCTGGGCAGCGCGGGTCGTCGGCGATCGTCTAGCAACCGAAGAATCTCCTCGTTGTTGGCACTGGATCACAGAGAATGGTACGTTTTGAGGCGTCGAAGTTGATGTGGTCCCGCAGGAAGCGATTTCCAGAGATAGAGAAACACACGGAGAACATCGTCGATGGTACGACAGTGAATGACAGCTTTTCGACGGGAATTGAGGTACTCGAGGAGCTGAGGAAATATCTTTCCTCCGATGCCATGCTGCAGAGGCTCCATGATAAACTGGGTGTTATGTCGTTCATTCGAACTGCGGAAGAGAAAGAAATCGTCGCCGAACATGCCAAGACTCCTGCAGACAGATTTAATCGCAGAACCGGGCTGAAGGGTCGCAGGAAGGGCAAGGATAGAAGTGGAAGACGGGAGACGACCGCGGAAGAAGCCACTGATATACTTGAATAGTGGACGAAAGTAGGCGCCCCAATCATTAATCAAATGACCCTCGTCGACACATCCGTAGACAATATTCGCGCGGTAGATGTCGTATGCAGTGATTTCTCGCCATGCTTTGTCGCGTAGATGATCTGGGTCAATGCAGATTACGTTCCATGTCTTGCATTCACGAATTTCGTGCATAAGATTGCGCCCAGTCTTGCGCGCCTCGGTCACGGTCTCATGGCAATAAGCGAAAGCAGGGATCTCGAGTTTTGTGAACTCCAAGACCTAATCAGGTTTGATATTCGATTAATACATCAGGGAGAACCGTACGATGTTGGCTGCAAGACCCTTTGCCGGCGTAAATACGATTCCTTGCGGCAAAGCGCGAGTCGGACGACGGAAGGTCCGGGTACAGTCGCGGGTTGCGAGCCATTTCGTGGAGTATGAGAATGGGAACCGAGAAAAGCGCCGATTGGCCGCCACCAGTGGCCATACAACATAGAATGCTCTCCCCATCGAGGACGCGCGCAACGAGATTGTGCTGATCTGGATAGAGGCCGTTTTTCCACTGAGGAAGAAGCTTTTTGACTATTGTAGTTATTGTCTGTCATCCCTTAGGGTCACGCCAGCGATTCCGAGGTGCCATGGGTGGCGGCTGAGGGTGAGGGAATGCAAGGATGCGATGGGAGAGTAAAGGGAACGGTCGTGGGAACAAATTAAAACTCCGATGATTTGTAATAACGCGGCCAGTACATAGGGCTCCGACCCGGCCCCGTCAGCGACGGCGACGGGTCCCGTCTGACGGGGACGGGACCCGTCCGACAAGCGATGAGATGTTGTTTCATGACGGACGGGTACGGGACGGGTGGACCCGTCAACGGGAACACCCGTCCCCGGCCGTCGACGGGTTGACGGGTCCCAACAGACACTGCAGGTAAATTACGTTCTCGTGGACTCATTCATGGGTGTTGGTAACTGAAATACCTTTATGAAGTCATTTTCCACCATCTGAATTTCCCGGCCAACCTGTGGTGTTTGAGTTCGGGGACCTATTGTCGGGTTTGAGATGCAGTCTAGGGACAGAACAGGTTCCTGGAAAGAGATATCAGTCTCTTTCAAAATTCTGGTACATTATCTGTAGCCTGAATTACAGTTTTGAGCTCCTGGATAACTTAGCCTAGAATCTTTTTTCGGGCTGTCACTGCCTGTCAAAACACGTCGCACACTGATGGTGGTTACGTTTCGCTCGGGAGGCGTCCAAGAAGCAAGAGAAAGGCAAAAGTGAAGGCATTTGAAGAGTCGTAGCATACCTCTGTGTGTTGAAATTATCCGATCATGTCTGCGATTCATACAGGGTGGGAAAGACTCGAGAATATCATTTTATTAGCAAATTTCCCCGTCGACGGCCGTAACGGGTGTAACGGACGGGACCCGTCCGTCGGCCCCTCCTGTTTGAACCCTTGACGGACGGGCGACCCCCGTTGGTCGAATATGACGGCCGTTTTCCGACCCGTCCCGTCGACGGGCCGGGCGGCTCGGAGCCCTACCAGTACATGATCGCGCGGTTAACTACAGACTACTCAGTTTCAGCTTTCATACAACCCCACCCGCCCGGGCCGTCGGCACTCCTGCCGCCGCAGGGCGCAGACTGGTCGCCGTGGGCCCTCGCCCCCGCCGTCGCCGCCGCATGATGGGTCGCTCACCGTCCCGCTGCCGTCAGCTTTCATACAACCTCGCCCGCCGTCCACGCTCTGCTCGTCGACCGCACCCTCTCGCCCGCCTCGTCGCCTCTCGCCCTCGCCGCCGTTCCCTCGTCCTCTCGCTCGCCAGCGCAGCCATCCCCGAGGCCCTGCACCTCCGCGCAACCTTCGCAGCCTCCGGCGCCTACCTAATTTACTGCCCGCAAACCCGCGCGCCCCATTCCGCGACTTCGAGGCCGCCGCGCGTGCATGGCACGCCCCCGCGTGGTTCCGCCTCGCCTACGACTACGAGGCCTTCAACGATTCCGCGCACGCCCTTGACTGCCTCACGCCAACGACCCCGCCGCGCTCCACCGAGGATGGTGGGTAGGGGAGGCGATGGCCGCGAGCCGGAGGCGAGCAATTCTCCCCTGCCCGCGCCGCGGGCATTCTTTCTTCTGGCGCCGCAGGCTTTCTCTTCCACCCGCAGGCGCCCTCGGCCCTCCGGCGCCGCAGGCCATCTATGCGCCCATGGCACGGTATTCTTTCTCGTTTATTCACCCGTACCCGGCGCACCATGCGCGACGCAAGATCCTCCCCGCTTTGGCAAGATATTCGTTCTGTGGGCACCCCCCGCCTTAAGCTACGCAACACCACTGCCGATATCAACATCAATACCACGACCGCGGGCGTTCGATGCCTTGATCCCCGCGCAAACGCACCCGGGCTCGCAATCCCTATACTAACAGCGAGCGCTGGCTTCCTCGCGCTGCTCGCCGTCAAGCTTCGTGCCGTGTCAAGATCTTCGTGCCTCGCCTTCAAGTACGTGATCCTCTCGGCGACTCGCCGCTCAAGAGCCCGGGCCGTGCTTTTCTTTCTCCTTGCATCGGTTGGCGGCTTCTCCTGACCTTTCCTGACCTTTCCTCTGCCGAATATCTGAATGCCCACCCGCTGCGCATGCTTTTCTGTGGGACGTGTTTTCTTCGGCGCCGAATAATTGTGCGTGCTCGAATTAAGTCGTTATCACTTCTCGCATCCTCATGTCTTGTTTCACGACTGGATTGAGCGCTGGTTTTGCATGTATCATCTTTTCGTAGGCGCGCAATATGATTAATCAATTGCCTCTCTGCTCGTCCTCCGAGGTTGAACGTTGATTTCGCATCCAGGATGGAGGCAGTACGTGCCGCTGGCGTCGTCCTTCGCCCCAGAATCGTGGCTCATTGGGCCACATCGCTTTCAGCGCTTACTGAGGACGGTATAAGCAGCGATTCAGGTGCGTATTCAAGTCAATGCATATGTGATGTTTTCTAGTGATTTTGTATTCTTGCAAAGGACTGACGCGTGTTTTTCAGCAAGGTACTGACACATGTTTTTTGTGTCTGAGTCGCGGTTGTGAGTTTCATTTGGCTCAGCCGAGTGATTAGGGAGGTATGGCTGCGTCCCGATACTTACTATCACATCATCTCATCATCGATCATCTCATTCCCAGGATTCATTTGTTTATTCCTGGAGCCGATGCTCATCTCTCAAGCCGGCGTACACGGACTTTTACTTTTTTTTGGTTTTCCTCCGGGGCGATTCCTCGGGAACGGCGGTACTGGAACTGGGGCAGCAAATCATTCACATTGACGGGATCAACGCTGAAGTTGAAGTGCCTTTGTGTGTAACCTCCGTCCGTTCAAATATGAACTCAGGGTACTCATTCTCGCTTGCTTTGGGTGTACAGAGCATCGTTTGTTCGTTGGCCCTGCGGCGTTGTGGGTATTACATAGCTGACGGCGAGTCTTGATCCTGATTCCTGATTATGATGTTTCGTAGGCAGCGCAAGTCCTCGAGCTCAAATCAAGTCCTCATGATCAAAGAAAGTCCTATCATCTCCGCTTACCAGCGAAGCACTTCACTTCCGCGCTCGCGCTGCGTTCTCCTCCGAGGTTCTGGTTCTGCAATTTATGCAGGCGGTCAGTGCCGTGTTCAACCTCAATGCAGGCTTCAAGGCGAGTCCTTTCGTCTAGATCGCGACATTATTTATGTACATACTCGCAACCAACGCGCACTTCTCCGAGGTTCCGCAAGACTTCGGCCGACTGAGTGTTCTACGTAGTTTCCAGCTCCGCTCGCTCGTTCGTTCGTTCGTTCTAGATCTCTCTGCAGCCCTCTGAGGAGTCGCTGACGGTGAGTCTTCATCCTGATCTCATGTTCGGCAGTCAGTGTTATGTTCAACCTCAAATCTCGTCCTATCGTCTCCGCTCCGAGTCACCAGCGAAGCGCTTCATTTCCTCGCTGGCGTTGCGTTTTCCGAGATTCTGCAAGACGTCCGTTGTCTCAGTCTCGCAGCTCAGCTCGTGAGATCACAGTCCTAACTGTTTGATTCATCCTGATTATGTGTATTTACGCAGGTCCACGACAAGCGCCGTGTTCAACCTCAAATGCAGTCTTCAAGGGTCTGGATCGCAATTGGATCGCCCAATTTATGTACTCGCTAGCGAGGCGCGTTTTACTCCGCGGGTTTGCGAGACATTGCCACCAGTGCTCACCTCGTGGCATCACAGCTCGAGATTTCAATGCAGACTTCAACTTTCAAGGCAGGTCTCCTCCGCCTACATGTAGTCGCTCGGAAGGCATCTCGCGACGCCTTTTAAATTTTACTCTGAGGTTCCGCAGGACCCAAGACTTCGGCTGACTCAGTCTCGGGCTGCAATGAACAGATCTCGTTTATGGATCCGAGCACAACATGTCGACGTAGTGTATCACTAGATTCGATTTCCTAGCAATCTCTTTCCTGATATTTGATTACTAAGCTCTCGAGTCCCTTGTCGCCGTAGAGCCACACATGAACCACCTTTCGAACTCTGTTCTCGCACGTCATTTCATTGTTCGGCTTGCATACCTTGGGACGCCGTATGGGATTGGGACATGTAAGGAAAATGTCTGGCCGCACGGAACAAGATATGTACCAGAAATTGGAAGTAAAAGGAAAGCGTACTAAGTATCCATCTATAGAGCCCGTCAAGTTTCGAGTTCCGTCCCTTTCAGGTTTAGAATCATCGGTGTCACTTGCTACAGTCGCACCAGTCAGCGGCAGGAAAACAACTTGCGTCGGCCGCGACTAGAATCGTGAACAGACATCGAAAGAAGGCGAATCTGGAAGAAGAGTGGTTAGCACTGTGACAAGGAAAGAGCTCGCCGTCACCTACGTCAGACAAAGTTTGTATCCGGGGTACCAATGTGGATGTGCATCCCACCCTCCACAAGCTGCCGCAGAGCCGCAATAATTTCATCGTCAGGTTTGTCCTCCGGGCTGCACAGCAGCCGGAAAGATTGGAGCTGCGAGGGCCCCGCCGCGCGCCGGGCGGAGAGCACGCTGACCAAATCCTCGTATTCTTCATGATCAGGGAAGAATCGGCGCATCGTGAGGGTGCGGAGGTTCGGAAGGAGGTTGGGGGAGGTTGTTAGCACCGTGAAGAACTCAAACTCTTCTTCCGAACTGATCTCCAGATGCGCCAGGCTGGGGACAAGAGTGAATAGGCATGCTAGATTTTGACTTGACCAGTTGTCGATTGACGCTATATATAATGACTGCAGTGGCGGGGCTGACCGGGTCAGGAAGGAGATGATGGTGTCCTGCAGGATGGCGACGTCGGGTATGTAGAGGGTTTGCAGGGCAGGAAACGTGAGGTACGACAAAATGAATACGCTGCTGTAGTCGTCCCCCCCTATACCAAGACGTAGATGTCGCAGGGAATTGTGAGTGAATGCTGTTAGATTGGGTGGGGGACTTTGGCGATAACACATTCGTTCGAAATTACATTCCATGAGGTTTGGCGCGGCACGGATTAGCTCGGCGCATCCACTGGGGTTGTCCGCGTAAAAGAAAGAGCTAGGGTGGCCGGGATGATGGTCGCCTTGCCCAATGGTCAACATTTTTAGGCACGGAAACGAGGTGTCGATCTGCTGCAATGGCGTCTCGGACGAAAAGTACAGTTGTAATTTCTGCACCCGAGGTGCGTGCTCGTTCAGCACAGACGCTTCGGCTTGTGGTAACCATCCACGGAGGGAGATGGAGGTGGCACGAGTGCCGGCGCGTTTGAGCCAAACGTCAAACAGGTGCTCGAACCCTGGTGCCTGTGGAAACTCGATCTGAATGCTGGTCCACAGCGCAGAGGTGGCTAGAGCGATATTGGACCACGAATGGCACACGTTCAGAAGAGCCATGGGCACTGTGAGCGGATCAGCTCGCGGGATGGCGGGGAGGCATCGCGTGAAGATATCGGATGAGATTTCGAATGGCAGCCGCACCATCGGGTCCAGGATGGCGTTGAGATCGCGTTGGACAGCTGTCCTAGTCTTTTCGAGGTCGCGGATGATTCCCTGATGGTGTGATATAGCGGAGGCAAGGTCTTCTAGACGAGTACGGAGGGCAGCCGCATCCGACATTGTCGTTCCGAGTCAAGCACAAAATAACAGGAACAAATACACTGCCACCAACCCTAGGTTGTGAGATTTCGCCCCATGCACTTGCTTCCCAAAGGAAAAGGATGAATGTACATGTTTGCTCCAAGACCGGAAACGGATCCATTGTGACGGGTGTCACTCCCTTTCCTCCTTGCTCTCTCTCACCACCACCACCCCCGCTATCGTCCATCGACCCTCACCATGACAAGCGACGCTAGAGTCGCGTGTTTCCCGCCACCCCCCGCTCTGGCGCTCTCTCGGTCCGCGCGACATTCACCCGCCTCGTACGCGCAATGTGCCACTTGCCCGTGATTGTCGTGCCACCGCGCCGCTTCCTGTGGGGCCGGGATCTAGGCTGCATTGGTGTGTGTATTCCTCGGTCCCATTGCCAACGAGCTGACATTGGTTCTGGGCGCCGATGTCCTGCGCCGATGTCCTGCGCCGCGCTGCTCCCTCGGTGTCTCGCATCGGCGGGACTCCCATCACGCGCACCCGCAGCTGCGTCGCAAGGGGCGGGAGTTGTGTGCGGTCCTGCACTGGCTGCTCTCGCAAAAAGTACATTTTTTCCTCCTCGTGCCTTCGCGCGCTACCCTGTCGCGCCAAGACATGTCCCTACATTTTCAATTGAATTGCAATGGTAGATTACTTGCAATGACTTCGAATTTCGTTTTTAACTGCTCTCACTTGCACAATATACATATTCCCGCTACCTTTAGGTACGGGTTCTTATAGGGCGCCCCATCAAAGTGCATTTTGGCGGACGATCACATTTTCGTCAGCCTTTCTGCGTAAGCGCCTATTCTCTCTGCCAAAATTCTCGGGCTTACCAGCCGAGCTGTATGCCGATAATTGCCGCCGAGGCACTCGTAAACATGCTGAGTCATCTCCTTGAAAACGAGAACTCAGCTCTTTGAAAACGAAAACTCAGCAGCCGCTTCAAAGAAAAATCTCATGCACCTAAATTACGCGAGGATGTTGAACAATCAGAAATCGAGCTAGAGAGTTGAACGGTCAAGTGTAATTTCCCGTGGCCCAATGTGAGCTGGTCGCCGTCGCGGGACGCCCGCGACGGCGACCGAGCGAGCGTTGGGCCACCATTATTTAATATTGATATATAGCATGGCCTTGAACTCTGTGCACAAAGAATTTTGGTGAAATTTGGCAAAGATTTGAAGTATACATCTGCACAAAACTCAAACCAGCTTGAAAGGCCCCAACAATTAATTGGTAGCGGGCTGTGCCGCTTGTCGGCCTTACCCGCTTTATTCCCGGTAACGTAAGTTACTGGGTCTTAGAGAGCCTGATTTTCAAAAATTGGCCGTGCATCACATTTTTGTCAGCAGTTTTAGCGTAATCACCTTTTCTCTCTGCCAAAATGCGTCGGCTAATTCTCGGCTTGCACAAGCCGAAGTTCCGCACGATGATTCGCGAATCGAATCTCATAATCCTGCTTATTCTTCCTCTAGAATGTTCTCCGTAATGCGGCCCAAATGTCTCGGGCTGTTCCGCCTGCAAGTCAGTCGTCGTAATGGCGACGGGGTTATCTCGGGCCATCTTTTCTTATCATTTATCCAAACTCCGTCGGATCAGTCCGAGATAAGATACACTGGAACGTCTACCGAGACAGAGCTACTCTTTATAATTCGCGTGTGTCCGTCCGAGGCCTTTTAAGCTCCGCTTATGGAGCACTCGCCCCGGCGCATTGGTAGCGCCCAACGGAGTGCTCAAAAAATCCACTCAATTTCCACCGAAGCTTCGGCAACAGACCGGAATCACCCGAGAACCTTTCAAACAAGCGAGTGGCTAGCCGCCGAAGCAGACTCAGGTTGAATACAAACATGACTGCTTCCTCATGTATATGCCTCTTTCCAATGGCACTACTAATGGAACGCGCTCCCAAAAAACCCAAAGCCTCCACATACTCTAGTGCCGGGGCGCGCTCTTGTTTCGCATATGATAAGGCATAGATCACTCGATGATTGCCTCGCGGAGTTTAAAGGCTTCAGACATCGTAATTTTATAAAGAGAGAGATTCGAACATATTTCGTACGCTTAATCACTACTTACTAGTCCTTACCGCTGCGTTAATATATGTTTCAGTTCATAGATCAATTCTTAACAAGTAGAAGGTAAGGTGGATTTAACCAAGCCTAACGTTACCGGGCACTGCCGCTCGTCGGCCTTACCCGCTTTATATATATATTCTCGCGTCGAGACTGTGACAGTGGCGCATCAACTCGCCCAAGTGATTTGCCATCCTGAGCGCAACAGCAAATATGACACGCCCATTTCTCCTTTGGGAATCACGTGTGTGGGGCGAAAAGACGCCTTCTCCAACCCATGCCGTTTCTCACCCACAGTATGCAGTGCGTTGTCTGGGTCGTTGAGCTCCGTCACAATTTACGTGAACGTGAATTGATATTATTTTGATGGTCTCGCCGCTTTCAACTTTAAATTTCAGTGTTGGCCCTTAAGCCTTAAGGACCTGTCCTCCGGAGCTTTAAGGCTTATTGAGGGTTAAGGCTTAACCTTAAGGTCAAATTTATGGCCTTAACACATCAAATTCTCACGATTTTCCCTGGGCACTACAGCACCTCTTTTCGACCTGTTTTACTCGCTATTACAAAAAGTGACCGGAAATCGGGTTTTTACGGCATCAATTTGCAGAATATTTTTGTTCCAACTCAATGTATGTGTTCTTTGCGTTATATGGCCACCCTTAACCTTAAAGTCGCCTTCGAAACCGGTGGGTATGTGCTCGGTAAATGGGTTATATTTATTGCAGGTGATTTTGAGTCAGATGGCCAAAAATGTTCCAACATACAGTCATTTACAAGTATAAACTTGGTGGAGAGTCTCGAGGGCAAATCTTGGGGATGCCCTACACGTTCTAAAACCTAAATACAAGGTTGGGAAGCTGATAGATAAATGAAAATAGGTGAAACATTCAGCAAGTCAAGTCAGTAAAATCTTCGCACAAAGCATCATCCTATTTAGCCTAAGAATTTGTGCCTGAGCGCTTATTATTGAATAAGAGTCCATGAGGGCACTCGCAACGGTCTACTCCACTCATCCAGGATACTACTTTGGAGGGATTAAATTTATAATGGGGGTTTACCTGATGCATATTGAGATTTGGTGTTGATGTTGCAGAACGGCTTGCTGACTTGTTCCTTCAGGGTATTCAAGGTTTTAGCTGTCCAAAATTCAGGAAATATGCTTCAGAACTCACTCCATAGTTGACCCACTGTCAATTGGGTCTCAGGTTGTCTATTTGAGTCCAATCTTTCTTGTGGACCACAAAATGACATAACTGCCATCAGCATCACTGATCTCTCGATGGCTCTAGCCAGTGCCAATGAACCCAGACTTCCGAAACAAGTTGGGTTATCTGCAGGTAGGATCCTGAGGTATCTGTGAATGGTAGGTGGTCCAGCTCAGTGCACGTGATCTATGGCAATAAATGCATTTCCGGTTAGTTTTTGTAATAGCGAGTACAGCGGTCCATACCAGTTATCTCTCCCCACCGCTGGCTAGGTCCTCTGGCTGAGGTTATATTCTCAAGAGGGTGATTTTCCCCTCACTATCCCGGATATTGTGGTTGAACGGCTCTGTTTGTTCACAGAAATTAGGGCGCAAGATGCATTGTTTAACACAGAAGTTAAGCTGTCATTTTTTTTATGTGGATCTACCCGCCCACAAGAAATTACTGGACCAGCTGAGACCAATTATTCTCGGAGACTGGCGATTCAGTAAGATCCAGTGACTCCGGTCCGACTTTAAGCGAGGTTTAAGGGCTGGTTAAGGCCTTAACCTCCACCTCGAGAATCTTTAAGGCTTATGTTAAGGCCTTAATAAGCCTTAAAGACTTTAAGGCCTTAACCTTAAAGCCAACACTGACTTTAATTGGGGGTTGACTCGTGTTTTCCGCGGGGTGCCCTATGTACTCGAACTTGAAGCTCGGGTGAGCTCCGGGATTTCTTCGGGGCATTTGAGGCAGTAGCCACCGATTTTCTCGCTGACCCTTCAACCGCACTGAAAGACGGTCGAAAAGGCAACAGGCTAAAACGGGGGGAAAAGCCTCCCCGAGCATACATGATCTGACCCTGGATCGAACAGGGAGTTCCTGTTTAAACTTTAGAAGGACAATATGTTGAGCAGGTGCACTAACCAATTATACCATCAGATCTTTCTTAGAACTGGTCTCCTGTTGTCTAAGTCGGACAAAAAGAGGGACTTGAACCGGTTCAACTGCTCGGAGGGTTCAACCAAATAATAAATTCAGACCTTCTACTCAGGATCCTGGCTTGACGGTCATTTCATAAAGGAGGCTCGGTTGTGGGATAAGAAAAATGAGGCCAGCAGGATGCTAGGTAGCCATTCAGTTGAGAAAGATTGAAAGCCAAAAAAGGTTTTGAGTTTGGGGATATGACCTTACCTGACCCCGGATCAAACAGAGATCTTCTGCTTATAAACAGCCGCTGACATCGATGAAATTCGGCAGGTGCACTGGCCAGTTATGCTATCAAGTCTTTCTTAGATTTGGTCTGTTGTGGTATATAGGTGTTGCACAAGCTTGAACAGTCCAACTCCGGTTCAATGGAAAATAAATTGCACCTTGCTCGGATCCTCATTGCACTTCAGTAACTTTGGATCCTTAAGAATGAGCTCCACGGAATGCTAGGTGCGAGAAAAATGAAAGAAAAAGAGGAGGATTTATGGCTCATGAGCTGACCCTGGATCAAACAGGGATCTTCAACTTAATAGGCACGGATGAAACACCATATGTTGAGCAGGTGCACTAACTAATTATGCTATCAGGTCTTTCTTAGACCTGGTCCGCTGTGATATATATGGGACAAAGGTGAGGTTGAACAGCTCAACTCCGATTCAACAGCATAAATTGGATTGCTTGAATCACGGACTGTCATTTCACGTTTCATTTGATCGAGGCAGAGCTGCTTTATAATAAGAAAACGAGCCCTGCAGGATCCTAGCCAGTTGCCCAAAAAATGAAGAAAAAATGGACAAATTCTGGTCCATGACTTGACCCCGGATCGAACGGGGATCTACTGCCTTCAAGATCTTCTGGGCGTCCTATGTTCAGCAGATGCACTAACCAATTATGCTATCAAATCTTTCTTAGGTCTGGTGTGCTGTTGTCTAACTGGGACAAAAAATTGAATTTTGGACCCGGGTTTTAATTAATTTGCATCGGGTTCAACTACTCCTTGGGCAGACTCGGAGATTCAAGCGAGGAAATTGGCTTGCTGGGATCATTGATGGCTGTTTCATTTCAGTAATGAAGAGCAGCTTTAGGATGAGGAAAAGAGTCCAGCATAATGTCAGCCAGTTAGACGCAAATTAAAAATTAAAAATACTACACTTCCCTAAAATGACCTGATCCCGGATCGGACAAGGATCTCCTGCTTAAACTTCACGAGTCTAGTATGTTGAGCAGGTGCATTAACCAATTATGCTATCAGATCTTTCTTAGACCTGGTCTACTGTAGTATACGTGGGACAAAGATAGGGATTTGAACCCGGGTTCAATTGCTTGGGCAGGTTCAACCAAATAAATTGTATCTTGCTCGGATGCTCTGTGGTTGTAATTTAATCTGAGCAACTTGAAGGAACTTACTAGCGTTGGGATAAGGAAATGCTCCGCAGGATGTTAGCCAGGTGTCCAAAAAATGAAAGAAAAAGCTGGGAGTTTTGGTATATGATCTAACCCCGAATCGAACGGGGATCTCCTGCTTAAACCTTGTATTCGCGATACATTGGGCAGGTGCACTAACCAATTATGCTATCAGATCTTCCCTAAGCCTCTTCCACTGTGATATAGGGGGACAAAAATAGGGATTTGAACCTGACTTCAACTGCTTGGGAGAGTTCAACCGAATAAACTGACTTGCCTGCATCATTGCCTGTCATTTCACGTGTCATCTGAGCAAGGAAGTGCAGCTTAGAATGATAAACGAGGCCAGTAGGATGCTATGTAACCATATTGAAAGTCAAAAAAGGATTGGGAATCAAGGGACATGACCTGACCCCGAATTGACCAGGGACTTCCTGCATACGCGATCTTAACACGACTTAAGTTCAACAGGTGCATTAGCCAACTATGCTATCAGGTCTTTCCTGTGGGTGGTACAGGGTAGTATAAGTAGGCAGAATTGACCTGGTTACTCTGGTGACTCGGAGGTGAGTGCTGAATGATAATAATAAAACATGGATCTCCCGTGAATTCATCCTGCGGTAAGGACACGGGTGGATATCATGTCGAGAGGCAGAAGTGGGTCTAAGCGAGAGGTAGGAACGCAGCGTGTATGGTGGGAAGACGGGTCGGAGTCGGAGGACTGTGGGAAGAGGCCGCGGGGGCGAGATCGTGGCAACGTGAGGTCTCGAGGAGTGTGGCCTCGAGGACGATCAGGGTGTGTACGAGAACCAAAGCGATCCGTGCAGCAAGGACCTGCGGATCCCAAAACATCGCAACCGCAAGTTTGCGGACATAGACACTCTTCGCTCGATCCGCATCCAGTGCGGGATTTGTCGTGCTGCGCCTGGACAAACCCGCGCTGCAGTTGGTTCATGGCAGTACATCGAAAGCTGGCAGGAGCGAGTGCGGTGCTGGACATCCCAGATGCGCGTGAGATGCACGTCAGAACCGCTGGGACAGTTTCACGGCAAAAACCACGTCGGCTACTAAGCGCCCAGAAATAGAAATATTTAATTCGGTCTCCGTCAGTAGGGGCAGTCAGAGTAGAGGATTATGGAGAGATTCTTGAGCGATTAAGCCAAGGATTACGACGCGATTATGGATTTTTAAAAGTCCATAATCGCGCATAATCGTGGCAATCCGACTCAACTTTGACCGCCCCGGATTATGGTGCAAGGATTACTATGGCGCGATTAATCTGTGATTAATCGTAGAGCCATAATCCGACCATAATCGTGGCCTTAATTGCTGAACCTTTAGGTTTGGCTACCCAGGAGAACTTGGATTTCGCTCTCTTTTGCTACATGTACAAACAAGATTTAGTCACCTAAAATTAGTCATTGCGAATATGAATTGATAGGTAGGTAGGTAGGTAGGTAGAATTACACGGCACGGTCCAACTCATGAACGCCGGTTTCCAGGGATTTTAAAAATGGAGAAAGACATAGAAATAAATCAAAATTCAAGGACATGTTTTTCAACTTCTTACCTGCCTGAATCCTCTTGCGCGACTTGTTTCACTGCCTGGAACCCAAGATATGCTCTGAGTTTGATTTTGGGTGTTAGTCAATCCTGCTTTGTGTTCGGGCCAGGATCCGGACGCGGAGAATTATTAATCCCCGAGATCAATCACCACTTCATGATCTTGCCAGCGCACGACCCTTTTTCGGGGCTGCGATTATCGGGTGCCTTTATCCAAGCGCCCTTGGTGCCTATGAACTGAACAATCAACTAAGCTGGACTACGCTGAATCTATATTACAATTGAGGACCCCCCTCATGCAAGACAAGACCATTTTTCTTCAATTGCTCCACCCATCCCTTTTCTAATTGGAACAAATTTTGATCAGTTTGCCACCTTTCCGTCGTCCACCGTGTTCAGCGCACCTACGTCTGTGCTGCACTGTCCCCCTGAAAACTGTCCAGATGATGAGTTATCAGCCAATAGATTGTTAGTTTTAAACTGTTGAGATGTTGAACTCTTGCAGCATTGAGCACAACCTGAGCACGACTATGTAAGTACTTCAACTGGGCACTAATTGGTGAGTGTTAAATGGGGTCCCCAGTGACATAGGCCGTTTCGTGCCGGGAACTTGAATTCTTGCATAAACTAAAGAAGATTGGCTCATTGGAGTCATGGTGTTGAAAGCATAGGCTGTTGCACAAGAAAAATTGGCACAATGAGCAATTCCAAACCATGTAAGAAAGCCCAAGGTGGTTGAAATGCCTGGTTGCGCAGGAGCCACTGGAGCCATACGATGGCATTTTTGCTATGCACAACTGGATGGCTCCACAGCCAAAATCAGGCCAAAATCTGACGTCAATGGATTTGTGGAGCCATTCACCCGCCAAATTTGTGTGCGCCCCACAAGCCATCAAATGGCTCCAATGGCTTCTGCGCAAGCTCTCTATTATGGCACTCCAGGATAGGGGCTTGGCGACCGGGTCAAGGCAATTTTGACAAAAACAATGAAAGATGAATTGGATTTTGAATATAGAAGTGTTAAATACCAATCAATTCAGGGTGTAGGCGCGCTGAACATAGCCTGTGAACGTTCAAAATTTGCATCAGGAATTCAAACATAGAAGGGAAATAACTGGTGAATGTGAGGCAGAGTTTTGGAATTGGATTATTGATGCAAAATGCATTTGTAAAATCCAACCATCGAGACAGGGAGAAGACACTTCGGACGGCACACTAAGAGTAAATGGTTTTTAGTTCAGAAGTACAGGACAACAATACATAGTACTAATGTGGTAGCTTACCCAGAGAGGTTTCAGTTGAACATTGTCAATTCATTGTTCTCACAGAAAAATATCTGGGGCACTGGTTGACTTTCCATAAGCATAAACTAATCCTGAGGTATTTCTGAGCTCAAGTGAGAGTGCCAGCGATGGCATCAAGGTAGAGGAAATTCGGATCGTCTGTTAACGGCTTGCCTTCCCAGAAGAAAGAATAAAAAACATGAATTGGTCTTCATGCTTGAACAAGGGCCGGAACGAACTCCGATGGGTAACAGAAGGTTGTTGAATTTTTCCAACATGAATCAGAGACTCGATGATTTCACATGTGGGTGAGGAGTAGCCGTTGGCCACCCAAAACAGTTAATTCCAATAATAATAATCTGTAGAGGGGGGTACCCCTCTACAGATTTTCGTAGATCTGGAATATTTTTTGTACGCTTTTGGGTTGCCCGTTGATGGGGTCCTGACAGCTGCCTCGGCAGCGACGACGGCAAGAGCAGAAATATTCTAGAATCATTTTCTATTGCTTATGGAAAGTCACCCACTGTATTCATACCAAGTATTTCTGCATTAGAATATTTCGTGTCATCCCGAGCAATTTTTTTTCTGGAACTGCACACGAGCCGTGAGGAGTCGATCGAAGGTCTGTGACAAACAGCATTTTCAATTCAGAGCATGAGTCTATTGAACTGCTGATCTGTTATCACCATGGCATGGCATGGGTAACTGCTAGTGAATCCCTAAAGGTTTAGCTACCGCCTCGGAGAGGCCTAATCTAGGTCATCTTAATCTTTGCATAATCTCCTCCAGAGGAGATTATGCACGATTCAAGGATTATGAATTACAGTGATTCTCCCACGCTGAAACAAATCCATAATCCTTCCAGAATCGTGGCCCATAATCCAAGGGGGCACCGGCATTCAAACCGGTGGCTAAGGGCTGGTAGGTTAGTCCGGCCGCGAGGCCCCGAAAAGAAAATTCGAGCCTCCCATTTCTGGAGCTTATATCATCTTTGGAACATGTCCTTGGGTATGCTTCACTTCAGAATGTCAATAGAACCTATGCGGACGATGGTTTGGACAATTTGGTGGATCACCTCCATATATGTCAATCAGTTGTGGCTAGTTTGCCAACAACGCCTACATCCGGACTAGTCAATCACATTTCAAAGCACTGGAGTAAATTCTGTTCCCATCGTGGGGACTGAGCTGGGACGCAGTAAAGTGCACCGGAGAAGGCGTGTGCTAGTCTATGGACGTTGGGAACATATTGTACACCCTCCGGTGACTTAAAAACGTGGCGAATTTCCTTATGTGGAGCGTGTGAATGCTTACGTTAGTCAGTAGGTCCCTCCGCGTGGCCTTGAAAAAAGAAATCGGCCCTATATCTTTTTTTTGAATGCCGGTTCCCCCTTGCCATAATCCGTGCTTAATTGTCTACTCTGACTGCCCCTAGTGTCTCTGCATGTCTCTCCCGCCGGTTCCTCCCCGTCCATCCTCTGCGACGCCGACGCCGCACCTCACCTTTGAATCCCCGCCGCACTTTGACAACCCGCTGGCTGCGCCACGGCCACACCGCGTGGATCCGAGCCTGGGCGCGAACGTGAGTAGTAGTCGATTTACGTAGGAAAGGTCGATGCCGTGGCTCATGCGCGACTGCCCGCTGCTGCTCTGGGGCTGGTTTTGGGACTGGGATGATACTGACTCTACGCTTCAGATGGCCCGCGATCTCGACAACAGCTCAGCTTCAGCTTTCATACAACCCCGCCCGCCGTCCGAGGCACTCCCGCCGCCGCAGGGCGCAGACTGGGCACCGTGGGCCGCCGCCGCCGCCGCGTGATGGCAGCCTCACGGTCCCGCTGCCGTCGACCGCCGCGCTCACCGCCGCGCTCCCCACCGTCACCGCGCCCTCCCACGACCCCCAGCTCCAGCTCGCCTGGGCCCGCGACGTTCTCTTCCTCATCAACCGCACCCCCTCGCTCTCCACCTCCCCCCTCGCCCTCGCCGCCGCCCCCCTCGTCCTGTCTCTGGCAAGCGCAGCCGTCCCCGTTCCTGCTCCGGCACCCTTCGCCGTCGGGCGCTGCGTCCCTGGCCCGCACGACTCCACCCAGCGCGTGTGCAGTGTCCGCTATTAGGTGCAACTTTGCAAGACGCGGGGATTACCGCGGGCGAGGGTGCGGTGCACGGCGGCGAGGAACCGCGGAGGGGGCGAAGGTGACGAGCACCGCGCTCGCTCGTCGCAGTGCACACGACGCGGCGAGGGTCCTGCTCGCAGGCGCTTGTCTTCTTGCGCAAGGTGGGCGGCGCGGGAGGGGGTGGGAATTGAGGCGAGCGGTATCGACGAGGGAAGGGATGGAGTAGGCGCACGGCCGAGTAGCGCTGGGGCATGCGCGGGCGTCGTTGGTGTACACCCACGCGCCTTTATTGCGATCGCCGCCACGCACGGCGCAATCCCCCCTGTCGCCGCGCGCGGGCAATCTATGCGCTGATGGTGAGGTATCATCGGGCGCATTCTTTCCTGTTCATTCGCTCATCCCCCGCGCAGCATACGCGACGCAAGACCGTCTGCGTTTCGGCAAGATATTTCATTATCTGGGCCCCCGAGCGTAGCCGCGTCTCGAGGACAACCCCAATACCAAAACTCCCGGTGTCCGCGCGGACCTCAAGCCCAATGCCTGTACCGATGCTGAAGCAAGAATCCCCTCTCGGTCCGTTTTCTCTGGACCCGTGCGCAAGACCACCTCAAGCTACGCAATACCAATCCCAATATCAATACCACGACCGCGGCGTTCCGTTTCAATGCCGATACAAGACGCGCTCCGTGTCTTCTCTGGATCCGCGCACGAGGCCCCTTTAAGTTATGCAATCCCAAAACTCACAGCGACGCCTGTTCTCGCGCTCCTTCGTCAAGCTCCGTCCCGCCTTGCGCACCGTGTCAAGATCCTCGTGCGGCGCCTGTCAAGTACAAGGTACTCGCAGCAAGAATCCAGGACTCAAAGTCATCTTCTTGCGCCCAGTTGGTGCGACTCTTCTCTTCCGCTGCTGAATATTTTATGCCCACATACTGCGAGTGCTTTTCTGTGGAATGGGGTGGATTGTGCCCCGGCGTCGATTAATTGTGCGTGCTCGTGCATTAAAGTTCTCGTCATCGTGGCTCGCTGTATGTGATGTATTGTTTCACGGCGGGATTCAGCGCTGGGTTTGTATGTATCATCCCTTCGTAGAGGTGCAATAGAATTGATTAACTACCTCTCTGCTCGTCCTCTGAGGTTGATTCTGCCTCCAGAATAGAGTAAGCACGGGCTGCTGGCGTCGTCCCTCGCCCGGTGATCTCTGCTTGCAGTAGTAGAACGCTTCGGTTCGCTTTCAACGCTTCTTGAGAAGGGTATGAGCACGGATTCAGGTGCGTATTCAGTCAATGCATGTGGTGGTGTTAAGTGCAAGGTACTGACACGTGTGTTTCGTGTCTAGCAGTGCGGCTTGCATCAGAATCATTCGCGCAGGGAGGGAGGGAGGTATGGCAACGTTTGAATTCTGAACGTCACGAGTTTAGAAAAACATCGATTGCCAGAGGCGCGAAGTTCCTGAGCAATTGGAGGAGCTTATTTCACAAAGGATTCGGCGTCCAACGTCCCGATACTACGGCGTGCTTTCATTTTATTTCTTCCCCGGTGCGATTCCTCGGTAGAGGCATCACATCACATCACCATCATTCACAGGATCCGCGCTGACTTGAAGTGCCTTTGTAGATCGTAACCCCTCATCCGTTTAAATGGCCTCGCGTGCTCATTCTTCCTTGCTTTAAGTGTACAGAGCATCGTTCGTTCGTTGGCTCTGCGGCGCTGTGAGTATTACATTACATAGCTGACGGCGAGTCTTGATCCTGATTCCGGATTATATGTTTTGCAGGCAGCGCAAGTCCTCGAGCTCAAATCAAGTCCTCATGATCAAAGTAAGTCCTATCATCTCTGCTTACCAGCGGAGCGTTTCACTTCCGCACTCGCGGTGCGTCCTCCTCCGAGGTTCTGGTTCTGCAAGACTTCCGCTCTTCCAACTCACCTCGTGGCATGCATTCGGAATCACTTCATTCTCATTATCAATATTTATGCAGGCGGTCGGTGCCGTGTGCACCCTCAAATGCAGGCTTCAAGGCAAGTCCTTTCGTCTAGATCGCGTCATTTATGTACTCGCTACCAAGGCGCGTTCCCCTCCGAGGTTCCGCAAGACTGGGGCTGACTCAGTGTTCTACGTAGTTTCCAGCTCCGTTCGTTCATTCGTTCTAGATCTCTCTACAGCGCACTGAGGATTCGCTGACAGCGAGTCTTGAGCCTGATCTGATGTTCCCAGTCAGTGCCATGTTGAACCTCAAATCATGTCCTCAAGTCAAGTCCTATCGTCTCTGTTTCGAGTCACCAGCGAAGAACTTCATTTCCTCGCTGGCGTTGCATTCTCCGAGGTTCCGAAAGACATCCGCTGTCTCAGTCCCGCAGCTCAGCTCGTGAGATCACAGTCCGAACTGCTTGACTCAACCTGATTATATGTATTTACGCAGGTCCGCGGTAAGGGTCGTGTTCAACCTCGAATGCAGTCTTCAAGGTGAGTCCTTTCGTCTGGATCGCAACTGAATCGCCTCATATATGTACTCGCTAGCAAGACGTGTTTTACTCCGCGGGTCTGCGAGACATTGCCACCACTGCTCACCTCGTGGCATCGCAGCTCGAGATTTCGAATCACCAGATTCGATTTCCTAGTAATCTCTTTCTATTTATATTAGGGCGTATCACAGTTGGCTGATTTCGGATTTCGATTCTGATTTGGAGCCGATTTCACGCCCAGGAATTGAAATCCAAAACAAAATCAGCTCGAAATCAGCTCGAAATCAGTTCGAAATCAGCTACTGTGATACACCCTTTTAGAAATGTTTGATTTACCTAGCTCACGAGTCCCTTGTCGCCGTAGCGCGACACATAAAACATCTTTCGAACTGTGTTCTTACACACGTCATTTCATTGTTTTGCCGCGATACCTTGGGTGGGATTGGGACATGTAAGGGAAATGTCGGGGCGTACGGAACAAGATATGTACCAGAAATTGAGGGTAAAAGAAACCGTACTAAGTATGAGCCGTCAAGTTTCAAGTTTCGTCCCTTTCAGGTTTTGAATGGTCGGTGCCACTTTCTACAGCCGTACCAGTCAGCGGCAGGAAAACGACTTGAGTCGGCCCCGACTAGAATCGTGAACGAACATCGAAAGAAAGTGAATCTGCAAGACGAGTCGTTAGCACTGCGACAAGGAAAGAACTCGCCGTCGCCCACGTTAGACAAAGTTTGTATCCGTGGTGCCAATGTGGATGTGCATCCCACCCTCCACAAGCTGACGCAGAGCCGCAATAATTTCAGCGTCAGGTTTGTCCTCCGGGCTGCACTTCGACCAGAGCAGTCGGAAGGATTGGAGCTGCGAGGGCCCCGCCACGCGTCGGGCGGAGAGCACGCTGACCAAATGCTCATATTCAGCGTGATCAGGGCTGAATTCACGGATCGTCAGAGTCCGGAGGTTCGGAAGTAGATTGTGGGACGTTGCTAGCACCGTCAAGAACTCAAAATCCTCTTCCGTTCCCAGCAGCTCGAGATCCGCCAGGCCGGGGACAAGAGTGAATATGGTTGTTAAACTTTGAGTTGACCAGTACTCGATATATAACAACTGCAATGGCGGGGCTGATCGGGTTAGGAAGGAGATGATGATGTCTTGCGAGACGGCGAAGCCGGGTATGTAGAGGGTTTGCAGCACAGGCAGCGTGAGGTATGGCAAAATGAATGCGCTGCGGTCTTCGTCGTCCTCTCTACCAAGACGTAGGTGTCGCAGGGAAGTATGAGTGAATGCTCGTAGATCGGTTGGAGGAATGTGGCTGTAATACACTCCGTCAAAATTGCATTCCACGAGGTTTGGCGCGGCGCGGATTAGCTCGGCACATCCACTGGGATTGTACATGAAATGGATCGGGTGACCGGGCCCACGGTGGGCATGGGCAATGGTCAAGCTTGTTAAGCTCGGAAACGAGGTGTTTATGTGCACCAGCGGTGTCTCGGACGCAAAGTACAGTTGTAAAGTCTGCATCCGGGGTGCGTGCTGGTTCACCACGGCCGCAACGGCCCGCGGTAACGGTCCACGGAGGGCGAGGGAGGTGGCACGAGTACCTGCGCGTTTGAGCCAAGCGTCAAACAGGTGCTCGAACCCTTGTGCCCGTGGAAACTCGATCTGAATGCTGGTCCACAGCGTGGAGGTGGAGAGAGCGATCTTGGACCATGAATGAGACACTTTCAGAAGAACCATGGGTGCCGTGAGACGATCAGCTCGCGGGATGTCGGGGAGGCATCGTGTGAAAATATCGGACGAGATTTCGAGTGGCAGCCGTGCCATCGGGTCCAGGATGGCGTTGAGATCGCGTTGAACGGCCGTCCTAGTCTTTTCGAGGTCGTGGATGATTTCCTGATGGTGGGCTATAGCGAAGGAAATGTCTTCAAGGCGAGTACGGAGGGCAGCCGCGTCCGACATGGTGGTTAGTGATGGCCGGGTCGGGTCGGGTCTGGAAAGCCCGGGCTTGGGTCGGGTCTGGAAAGCCCGGGCTTGGGTCGGGTCTTGGCGGGCTTGGGCTTCGAGAAATCCTAAGCCCGACCCGACTTAGGGGGTCGGGCCCAGGTCGGGTCGGGCTTGGGCTCAGGCCCGGGCTCGGGGGTAGAAAAATGGTCCAAATTCTATATTTATTTAAAATATAATAAGTATGTCATCGTCATCCTCTCTTTCGTCCGGCTCGTCGTCATCTAGCAACCTGTCCCACACACCCAATTTATTGGGGTCTTCATCGTCACCGTCGCTGTCCGCCCCATCAGCGAATGCGTGCCAAGGTATTGAACATGGCGGGATATGCCGGTGTGGCAGTGTCGCTCGAAACGGACATACATATTTATGCATCGTTTATTTCTTGGTCCAATTTCGAGGGGGAAGAACCAGTTTATGTGACTATCGTACATCATTTCTTCCCCAAACCTGACGATTCACACCTCACAATGGTTGAAAGCAGAGATGCGGAAGAAGCCGGGAATCCGATCAAATTTGATAGCGCAATGGTACGGCTATTCGGCTGGGATACTTAGGCCCAGACTCTCATGGCATGGATGACAGGGTTCCCAAACTGGGATGTCATGAGAAGATGGTCCGAGACTAGTACCGCACCTTACTTCGAAAATTGAATTCTCAAATCTCAGCCAGGCTCGAGCAAAAAGAAATAGAGTGAAGCCCGGGCCTAAGCCCGGGTCGCGGGCCTACCAAAATCTCAAGCCCGACCCAAGCCTGGGCTTGGGCTTGAAGCCCGACCCGGCCATCACTAATGGTGGTTGCAAGTCAAGCGTAAAATAATAGGAACAAATACACTGCCACCAACCCAACCGTGCCGTTTCTCACCTGCAGTATGCAGTACGTTGTCTGGCTCGTTGAGCTCCGTCAAAATTGTGTGAACCTGGATTGATATTGTTTTGTCAATCTCGCCGCTTTTAACTTTGAGTGGGGTTGGTTTAACTGTTCCGCGGGGTGTCCTGCTCGAACTCGAAGCTCGGATGAACTCGGGGATTTTCTTCGGGGCATTTGAGGCAGTAGCCACTGATTTTCCCACCGACTATTCAACCGCACTGAAAGCTGGTTGAAAAGACAAGAGTCTGAAATGAGAGGAAACCTCCTCGTAGCATACATGGTCTGACCCCGGGATCTCCTGCTTACGACTTTACCTGGTTCGTATATTCAGAGGTGCACCAACCAATTATTCTATCGGATCTTTCTTAAGTTTGGTCTACTTTTGTCTAAGTGGGACAAAAATAAGATTTGAACCCGGGTTCAATTGCTTATGCTGGTTCAACCAAATAAATTGGCTTGCCTGCATCATTGACTGTCATTTCACATTTCATTTCAGCAAGTAAGAGAAGCTCTAGAATAATAAAATGAGCCCCGCAGGATGCGAGCCAGTCATCAAAAAAATGAAAGAAAAAGAGTCTCTTTTCTGTACATGACCCCGGATCGAACAAGGATCTCCTGTTTAGATAAAGCATGCTCCAATGGTGAACTTTGATAAGTGCATTAACATTTATGCTATCAGGTCATTCTTAACCTTTCCTACTGTGGTATAAGAGGTACATAAATTGAGGTGAAGCTGGGTTCAATTTTGAGCACAGATTCTGGAATCAGCAGAATAAAATCTGGCTTGCTCGGATCCTTAGGCCGCGATCATAAATCGTTCAAGCTGGAAAGGAAGAGTAGAGCGGCGAAATTATATAGAGTTCTTCAACGCTTGGCGAGGGGGGAACAGAAATCGAAAAAATCCCTCATAAAAGACCCATGAACTGACCCGAATCGGACGGGATTCCCTGCTTAATTTATCAAAAGCATATTTAAGTTGAGCGGGTGCACTAAGCAGTCATGCTATCAGATCTTTCTTATGCTTGCTTTACTGTGATCTGAGATGAACTTGAATAGCTCAACTGCTTGGGAGGGTTCAACCAAAAAATAAATTGGAGTTTCTAGTCTAAGCACGACGGTCATTTCATGAAGGAGGAGCGGCTGTGGGATAATAAAATGCTCCACAGGATGTTAGCCAGATGCGAGAAAAATGAGGAAGACTTCTAGTCCACGACCTGACCCCGGATCGAACGGGGATTTCCTGCGTCGACATTTGCATCGGGAACATTTCCAGCAGGTACACTACAAATTATGCTATCAGGTCCTCCTGTAGTGTCTTCCGCGCCGGTATAAGTGGGGAAAAAATTGAACCTTGAACCCGGGTTTTAATTTCAAATTTGCATCAGGTTCAACTACTTCTTGGAGATTCAAGCGAAGAAGTTGTGGCTTACCTGGATCATTGACTGTCATTTCACTCGAGTGAGAGCAGGAAAATGGGCACCGTCGAAGTGCGGTGGGACGGTGCACAGCCAGTTGAAAGACAGGACAAAAATTGAGGAAAATGACATATCAGTTGAATCAAACAACCTGACCCCGGATCGAACGGGGATCTGCTGCCTGAAACGTTCGTCTTGTATAAAATACATGCTGAGCAGGTGCACTAACCAGTTATGCTATCAGATCTTCCTTAAGCCTGGTCTGCTGTGGTATATAATTGGCACAAAGAGGGCTTGAACAGTCGAGGTTCAACCAAAATAAAATAATAGCTTGCTTGGATAATCCTTTACCGTCAATTTATCTGAGTAAGGAAGAGCGGCTTTGAGTCGGCGAATGAGCTCCGCAGGCTGCTATATAGCCAGTGCCCAAAATTGAAAGAAAAGTACTCGACATCTTTGAAATGACCTGACCCCGAATCGAATGGGGATCTCCTGCTAAAGCTGGGATAGGGAGAGTTTAAGCTGAGCATGCGCACTATCCAGTTGTGCTATCAGGTCTTTCTTATATATGGTACATGGTGGTATAGGTAGATTTGAGATGGTAACCCTGGTGAGGCGAGCGTTGGATATTGATACATGGATCTCCACGAGTTCATTCTGCGGTAGGAACATGAGTTCATCCTGCGGTAAGGACACGGGTGGATATCATGTCGAGGGGCAGAGGCGCGTCTAAGCGAGAGGTAGGAACGCAGCGTATGTGGTGGGAAGACGGGTCGGAGTCGGAGGACTGTGGGAAGAGGCCGCGGCGGCGACGTTGGGTGGCAACACGAGGACTCGATGGTGACCTCGAGGACGATCAGGGTGTGTACGAGAACCAAAGCGAGCAAGAGCGTTCCGTGCAGCAAGGACCTGCGGATCCCAGAACATCGCGACCGCAAGGTTGCGGACATACATAGACACTCTTCGCTTGATCCGTTCGATATCGATCCGCAGATGCAGGAGAGTTGGCAGTGCTGGGCATCCCAGATGCGCGTGAGATGCACGTCAGAATCGCTGAGGTTGATGCAAAGTCGTTTCACGGCAAAAACTACGTCGGCTAACAAGCGCCGGCTGTGCACCTGGCAGAAATAGAAATATTTAATTCGTCTCCGTGTGTGTGTCTCTGCATGTCTCTCCCGCCGGTTCCTCCCCGCTCATACTCTGCGACGCCGACGCCGCACCTCATCTTTGAATCCCCGCCGCATTTCGACAACCCGCTGGCTGCGCCACGGCCACACCGTGTGGATCCGAGCCTGGGCGCGAACGTGAGTAGTAGTCGATTTACGTAGAAAAGGTCGATGGCGTGGCTCATGCGCGACTGCCCGCTGCTGCTGTGGGGCTGCTGCTGTGGGGCTAGGATGATACTGACTCTACACTTCAGATTAGACCGGTAACCGATCTGTCTACGAGAAAGGCAAGCTTGTCGGTAGACAGACTGGTCGATCTGAGTTTAAATTTAGATGACGAGCGAGACGTCATCGTGTAAACCACGTGAAGTGCCCATCAACCTGCCCTGAACCCAACCAAACAAGCCTAACCACAGTTCAAAATAATCCACTCTCGGCTCCAAATGCATAATAAAAGCTGGATAATTCGCTAGGACCTCTAATATACATATAGACCGTCTGGACCACTTCCCCCCAGCATTAGTACCTCATTTCGTCCATAGAGCATCTTTTTGTGTATGATATTAGAGGGAAGTCCAAAATAAAGACCCGAAGAAAGCGGAAACAGTGATAGAAAGGTATAATATCCCTTGCCAACATGTTTTAATGTTTAAGCCGGGCACAATACGACGAGGGGACGTGTTGGCAGTGGTGGGCGGAAACTGCCGAAGAGTTTAGGGTAGGTTGATGGGCACTTCACGTGATCTACACGATGACGTTCGCTCGTCATCCAAATTTAAACTCAGATCGACCGGTCTCTCTACGAACGATTTGTCTTCGTACGAGAGATCGGTTACCGGTCTACTTCAGATGGCCCGCGATCTCGACAACAGCTCAACATTTATACAACCTCGCCCGCCTTCGGCACTCCCGCCGCTGCAGGGCGCAGACTGGTCGCCGTGGGCCCCTGCCGCCGCCGCCGCCGCCGCCGCCCGCACGCCGTCGCCGATGCCGCCGCGCTCCCCACCGTCACCGCGCCCTCCCACGACCCCCAGCTGCAACTCGCCTGGGCCCGCGATGTCCTCTTCCTCGTCGACCGCACCGGCTCGCTCTCCACCTCCCCCTCGCCCTCGCCGCCGCCCCCCTCGTCCTGTCTCTGGCAAGCGCAGCCGTCCCCGAGGCCCTCCACCTCCGCGCAACCTTCGCAGCCTCCGGCGCCTACCCCAACTTACTGCCAGCAAACCCGCGCGCGGCCTTCCGTGACTTTGAGGCAGCCGCGCGCGCAGAGTACACCCCCGCGTGGTTCTGCCTTGCCCGCGACTATGAAGCATTCAACGACTCCGCGCACGCCCTGCACTACCTCGCCCGCGCCCCGCACCTCCTCGGCCAGCTCGCCACCCCTCACGTCGCTTTCATGCGCCCGTGAGCACCAACCCCGCGCTGGGCGACGAGAGCGCACAAGGCCTACTCCCTCCGAGCGCGAAGGGCGTTGTCCCTCCTGCATATCGCCGCGTAGCACCGGCTTTGGATGCCACTCCGCGCCGCGGCCACCACCCACCCTCGCCTACACAAGCTCGCTGTTCCTCCGCGTACCCAGCTCGCCGAGGCACAAGCCCCGCGCGACGCCCAGCACAGTATCACCCTTTCTCCTCCGCCACGCTCCTCGGCCTCCTCGTCCCGCGCGCTCGTCCTGCGCTCGTCCCTCGTTCTGCACCCGCCCCCCGTACTCGCGGTCCTGCTCGTCGTAATCCCCGTTCCTGCTCCGGCACCCTTCGCCGCCGGGCGCTGCGTCCCTGGCCCGCACGACTCCACCGGCGTGTGCAGTGTACGCTATTGGGTGCAAGACGCGGGGATTGCAGCGGGCGAGGGTGCGGTGCACGGCGGCGAGGAACCGCGGAGGGGGCGGGGGGTGAATACCGCGCTCGCTCGTTGCAGTGCACACGACGCGGCGAGGGTCCTGCTCGCAGGCGCTTGTCTTCTTGCGCAAGGTGGGCGGCACGGGATGGGTTGGGGATTGAGGCGAGCGCGAGAGGGAGAAGGGCGTATCGACGAGGGAAGGGACGGAGTAGACGCACGGCCGAGTGACGCTGGTGCATGCGCGTGCGTCGTTGGTGTACACACACGCGCCTTTATTGCGATCGCCGCCCCGCACGGCGCAATCCCCCCTGTCGCGCAGGCAATCTATGCGCTGATGGTGAGGTATCATCGGGCGCATTCTTTCCTGTTTACTCACTCATCCCCCGCGCAGCATACGCGACGCAAGGCCGCATGCGTTTCGGCAAGATATTTCATTATCTGGGACCCCGAGCGTAGCCGCCGCGCCTCGAGGACAACCCCAATACCAAAACTCCCGGTGTCCCGCGAGGACCTCAAGCCCGATACCAGTATCGATGCTGAAGCAAGACCCCGCCCCCCCTCGGTTTTCTCTGGACCCGTGCGCAATACCACCTCAAGCTCAAGCTACGCAATGCCCGTTTCAATGCCGATACAAGACGCGCTCCGTGTCTTCTCTGGATCCGCGCACGAGCCCCCGTCGAGTTACGCAATCCCAAGCACTCACAGCGACGCCTGTTCTCGCGCTCCTTCGTCAAGCTCCGTCCCGCCTTGCGCGCCGTATCAATATCCTCATGCGGCGCCCATCGAGTATAAGACCTCGCTCCAAGAACTCAAGCTCAACTCAAGATCCGCGCTTCTCCGTCTTCTTGCGCTCGGTTGGCGCGACTCCTCCTGACCTCTCTTCCGCTGCTGGATATTGTATGCCCACATACTGCGCGTGCTTTTGGTGGATTGTGCCCCGGCATCGATTAATTGTGCGTGCTCGCACATTGATTAACAACTTCTCGTCATCGCGCGCATGGACCGCCGCGTGTAATGTATTGTTTCACGGCGGGATTCAGCGCTGGGTTTGTATGTATCATCCCTTCGTAGAGGTGCAATAGAATTGATTAACTACCTCTCTGCTCGTCCTCTTGAGGTCGATTCTGCATCCGGGATAGAGTAAGTACGGGCCGCTGGCGTCGTCCCTCGCCAGTGATCTCTGCAGATCTGCTTACAGTATCAGTGCGCTTCGGTTAGGTTTCAGCATTTGCCAGACCGTTATAAGGAACGATTCAGGTACGTATTCAAGTCGAGGCTCGATGTTACTGGCTTGTATTTTCTTTTAGCTGCGAGATTAATTGGGAGTCTCGTTGAAGGTATGCATTGAAGCCGTTGGATCCGAGGGAGGATTCAGCCTCCAACCTCCCGATACTCACTATCACATCATCCCATCTCCAGAATTCATTTTGTTTATTCCCTCGAGGCGATGGGTCACCTCTCAAGCCGGCGTACTTTTATTTTAGTTCTCCTACGGTGCGATTCCTCGGGAGCGGCGGTACTGGAACTGGGGCAGCAAATCATTCACATTGACGGGATCAACGCTGCGTCTTTGTGGGTAAGCTCCGTCCATTTGAATCCCCTTAAAGTGGTCATTCTTGCTCCCGTGAACTGTGCAGATCATCGTTCGTTCGTTATCTCTGTATTTGAATGGAATGGTCAGTATTAACAGGTGACGGAGTCTTGATCCTGATTATGATGTTCCGCAGGCGGCGCCATGTCCAATTTCAACTTATCACGTCCTCAAATCAACTACAGCCGCTCGGCAGCGAAGCGCTTCAGTTGCTCGCAAGTGGCGCGTTCTCTGAGATTCCGCAAGACTTCCGCTGACTCGGTCTTCCAGCTCACCTCGTGAGATCGCAGTCCGAATCGTTCAACTTCACCCTGATTATTTGCGCAGGTCCACGCTCAGTGCCGTGTTCAATTTCAAATGCAGCCTTCAAGGCAAGTCCTTTCGTCTGGATCGCAGCTGGATCACCTCATCTATGTACTTGATAGCATCCCGCGGCACGGGTCTGCGAGACCTTGCCCCGACTGCTCCCCTCGTGGCATCACAGCTCGAGATTTTAAATGCCGGCTTCAAGGCAGGTCCGTTTCGCCTACATGTAGTCGCTCGCAAGGCATTTACTCCCAGGTCCCGCAGGACCGCAAGACTCAGTCTCGGGCTCCGATGAACAGATGCTCGTTTATGGACTCGAGCACAACACGCCGACGTAGTGTATCACTCGATTCGATTTCCTAGTAATTTCTTTCCTAATATTTGATTACCAAGCTCACGAGTCCGTTGTCGCCGTAGAGCCACATATAAACCACCTTTCGAACTCTGTTCTCGCACACATCATTTCATTGTTTTGCTGGCATACCTTAAGACACCGGATGGGATTGGGACATGTAAGGAAAATGCCGGGGCGCACGGAACAAGATATGTACTAGAAATTGAAGGTAAAGGAAAGCGTGCTAAGTATTAATCTATAGAGACCGTCAAGTTTCAAGTTCCGTCCCTTCCAGGTTTTGAATCGTCGGTGCCACTAGAGAGTAGACCCCGACTGGAATCGTGAACGGACATCGAAACAAGACGGATCTGCAAGAAGAGTCGTGAGCAATGTGACAAAGAAAGAACTCGCCGTCGCCTACGTTAGACAAAGTTTGTATCCGCGGTACCAATGTGGATATGCATCCCACCCTCCACTAGCTGCCGCAGAGCCGTAATAATTTCATCGTCAGGTTTGTCCTCCGGGCTGCACTCTGACCAGAGCAGCCAGAAGGATTGGAGCTGTGAGGGCCCCGCCGCGCGTCGGGCGAAGAGCAGGCTGACCAAATTCTCGTATTCATATTGATCAGGGATGAATTCGCGGACCGCTAGAGTCCGGAGGTTCGGAAGGAGGTTGGGGGAGGTTGCCAGCGCCGGCAAGAACTCAAACTCTTCTTCCGAACTGATCTCGAGATGCGCCAGGCTGGGGACGAGGGTGAATAGGCTTGCTAAATTTTGGGCTGACCAGCTGTCGATTGACGACGCCATATATAACGACTGCAATGGGGGCGAGGAACGGGTTAGGAAGGAGAAGATTGCGTCCAGAGGGATGTTGATGCCGGGTATGTACAGAGTTTGCAGCGCAGGCAGCGTGAAGTACGATAAAATGAATATGCCGCTGTATTCGTCGGCCTCTATACCAAGACGTAGATGTCGCAGGGAAGTGTGAGTGAATGCTGTTAGGTTGATTGGGGGACTGTGGCTATAATACACTCGTTCGAAATTACATTCCATGAGGTTTGGCGCGGCACGGATTAGCTCCGCACATCCAGTGGGATTGTACGAGAAATAGAGTGGGCAGTCGAGATCGCGGTCATCTCGCGCAATAGTCAACGCTGTTAAGCATGGAAACGAGGTGGTTATCTGTTTCAATGGCGTCTCGGACGAAAAGTACAGTTGTGATTTCTGCACCCGAAGTGCATGCTGGTTCAGCACAGATGCTTCGGCCTGTGGCAACGGTCCACGAAGGGATATGGATGTGGCACGAGTACCGGCGTGTTTAAGCCAAGCGTCGAACAGGTGCTCGAACCCTGCTGCCCGTGGAAACTCGATCTGAATACTGGTCCACAGTGCGGAGGTGGATAGAGCGATATTGGACCACGAATTGCACACTTTGAGAAGCACCATGGGCGCCGTGAGCGGGTCAGCTCGCGGGATGGCGGGGAGGCATCGCGTGAAGATATCGGACGAGATTTCGAGTGGCAGCCGTGCCATCGGGTCCAGGATGGCGTTGAGATCGCGGTGAACGGCTGTCCTAGTCTTTTCGAGGTCGCGGATAATTTCCTGATGGTGGGCTATAGCAGAGGCAAGGTCTTCGAGACGGGTACGGAGAGCAGCCGCGTCCGACATGGTCGTTCCGAGTCAAGCCTAAAATAACAAGAACAAATACACTGCCACAGTGCTTAGCCAGCTCGACGGTGCCATTTCTCACCCACAGTATGCAGTCTGTTGTCTAGGTCGTTGAACTCCGTCACAATTTGCGTGAACCTGGATTGATATTGTCTAGGCCCCCGGGGCCCCCTCAATTCGACCCCAACTCGACCCCATCCCACCCATCCCCATCCCCATCTCTCTCGCACACCAATCCCAATTCCATCCTGGTACCATCTGGCGCCAATTTGGCAGGCTACGTGTTCAAGGATCTGGGAGCAGCTCCAGGATAGTGCGGCGATTGAGCGGGTGAGATCGAAACAACATCGAAATGTACCCGGGTAACTCGTTCCTCCGACTCTGAGATCTGAGGTCATTGATGATTGTCCCAGAAGCTGCAAGCACTGACATTTCACTGACACATTTCACCCGTCGGAGCGTTCTCGGCCTACTTTCTCTAAGCAAGGTCAATCTAACTCTGGCTCAACCCGTCCATCTGACTGCAGAGATGGTTATCGCTGAAGTCACATAGGAACAACATCAGTCAAAGTACACGTTTACCTTTGACGTCTTACCTCTTTGAGACCTGTCTTTCCCTGTCTTTGTCTTGGGAAGAGCATCCTTCATCTTTGGATTAGGATCTTAGGATGTCTTGGTCTTGTGGGCAGCCATCCTAAGTCGTTGGTGAGAATCTTGGTAACTTCTCGACATCTTTGGTATCATATTTTGTGGGAGGAAATCATGTCAACCACATTCATTTAGGCCTCCAATGCAAAAATTTAAACAAGGCCGCTACCAAGTCGCTACTGCAAGTGTGAACCTCGGAGGAGGCTGAGAGTAAGAAGAAAACTACACGCTAAAAAATACAAGGAAACTCAGTGCGCCAAAAATTAGTGAACATGCATCAAGTGAGTTTCGACAGCCTTCCAACTTTGGGTCTGGTACAGACTATATGATATGCCATCTACCTGCACTGTCCGACAAGGTTAATTACGAGGTAGCGCTGCTGCCACTACTGGACCATGACGTTTCACACACTATGTTGATCCCGAGGTTGTGATGATATGAAGGACGTCATCTCCACATTTTCATCGTCCCCTATGCTCTCAAAAGCGCACGCAGATTTTTCGCCCTGGCCGAACGGTCGAACTGGAGAATCGGGTCACGCATCACACCCTTTGTCAAATTGAATGAAATGGTACAGTAGTGTCGTTAGTGTGGGACTTGGCCGCGTGTTCAGTGGCATTCTTCCTGATACAAAGTTCGCATCGCCCGCGACGCCATTCTCGGGGGCTTACGTCCACCTGGAACCCATATAAATGTGCTCTGACTCTCGGGTGGAAAGGCGCAGTACTCTTTGTTGCCCACTCTCAACCGCCATGGCGGCCTTCAACTTGACGGACCTCCCCAATCCATTCACTCCCATGGCGTTTCTGCCCCCCGTGGTCGCCTACCAGTCTCAGATCTCAGCCTACGTCCTGATTGGCACACTTGGGGTGAGTCGGGCAGACGTCATCAATTGTATTCTTATGTCTGGGATAGGGGTTCATTTGGGATGTGCTGTGTAACACTCTCAATGACTACAAACTCCTGTTCGACTATCGTTTGGGGGTGGGTACTGCGTCCTATTTCGTCTCCAGGTGGGAGCCCATATTGTCACCGCGATTGATGCACATTATAGTTTGAATAAATCCAGAATTGCGACCTTGCTCTACATTCTTTCCAGCACTATGCTCCAGAGTATGCCTTCAACTTGGTTGCACCCGATACCGCTTACCTGATTTCGCTAGCATACCCCGCCGGTAGCTGCTTACACCTGGCGAAATTCACCGATGTTTCGTGCGCGATTGCATTGGCGGCGAACTCGTTACTCTTTTTCCTCCGAGCGCGTGCGATATTCAACAGGAATAAATATCTGGTCTTATTCTTCCTCTTACTGTGGCTAACTGTCGCTGGAACTGCAATCATCCCTGCGCTACCCGGGGTGATGACAATTGCCAATGTCGGTACAACGAAATATTGCATGTATATCGCCGCAAAGACTTATACCGGTCTTTTCACCATCCCGCCCGTCATTAACGACACGGTCATCTTCGTGGCGATCTCTTGGCGAATGTTCTCCAGTTCGCATGTGAATAATGGCTTCAAGGGGAATTTCAGGGCTTTAATGAGCGGGGAATACCTCCCCGGATTCTCGAAGGCAGTCCTCAAGGATGGTCAATTGTATTATCTGTATGTCCAATTCATATGCCTCGCGTTCTCTACCAACAGATCCCGCTAATCCTGGTCTTCAGCATTACAGTCGCGGCGAATATTCCGGCCGCCATCATGACCTACCACGCCAGTCTCGCGGTCGCCTATCGGACGATGTTCTTTGTGTGCACTGTCATGATCACCAATTGCATGGCGTGCCATGTCTTCCGGAACACCAAATTCGGGTTCCATCGCCGTATCGTGACGACCACCGAGCTCACCTCACGCGCCTCGGGTACGATTCCAATGTTCCGGAGTCCGGTCAATCAGACTACACAGCGAACAAACGCCACGCATACAGCAAGCACACCGCAGGTCGAGATAGTGGCGACACGGGAAGTGATGCCCGGTGATTCGACACAATTCGAGGATAAGGTGGCCCCTATTTAGCAGGAAAGGGTGTTTCCCCTTGTATTATTATTTGGACGCTGCTCAGAAGTAGACCATTGATCACGATGAAGTGTGCATTTTGCGAGGACGATCAGCAGTCTAATCCCCTCCGTCATTGACTCAGAGCAGCGTGTAGCTCTCTTTCCTTCATTTTATGTCTCACGGAAGCTTCGCTGAAGACACCTCCGTGGTTCGTTCTATCTAGTTTCCCATCGTTAATGGTTAGTTAGCTTGAAGATTCATATCCTCCCCCAATTTAAGTTCAAGGTGTCCAGAGAATGGGGCAACTTTGGGATGCCGACATTGCTGAGGGTCTGCCGCGCGCCGGATCACTTCGCGGCTTCGTGATCGCTCGGGCGAATATATCCCCAGTGGTTTTGTGGGTTCATCTCGTCTCATTAATCTCAGTCCATATATATATCAAGTTCTCATGTTGCTCCATAAAAATTCCACTTGTCTTGAACATCCCGGATTCCTGTTGTCCCAAACACTGAGTAGCTCATGATACTCCCGCAACCCCTGCGGCGCCCGGTGCCGATCCTCAAGAAAGTATTCTAAACATAAAACCGGAACTAAAATGGGACGCAACAGAATGAAGAACCTCGGTTTGTGCCGCGCATCTGTATTGGGGTCGGGCTGGAAACCGGAACCGCGGGATTTTTGGCAGATCTCGGCTACCCTCGGCTACCGTCCGGCCTCGGCGAACCACAACCTCGCAGTACTGTACATCCTCCGCAATCAGAAGCACATGGTGATTTCCGACAATGACAAATATTCTGTAATTATGGTTCGTAATTTCTTCCTCTATCCGTGATGGTTGAACACATTTGTGTCGCGGAGGCCGAGATACCACGGTAGCTTGATCTACAGCCGTTTTGGAAAGTATAGAGGGGTTTCGTAAATTGTTGATGCTCGATTTTTGTTTACCTCTGTTTGACACTGCATCGCTCCCTGCCACTCCACTTGTCGTCATCAATGCCTACACCTTCAATTCTTTACGCTCGACGACGATGGCCCGTGCCAACAAGAGGAAGATCATCTCTAATGAAACCAAAATGAAACCAAACAACATGTTATACACCAGTACTATTGCCACCGCAAACAGGCAGACATTGCCGCCCACCTTCGAATCAGCCTCAGCTCAGTGGAACAGATTCTGACCCGTTACCGACGCGACTCGGAAGGGCTAGGATTGTACATCTGTCCTGTTCCCGGGTGTGTTCCCGATAGTGAGAAGAGGTTGAGTTAGTTGATTTCATGGGTGGTTGTGTTCATGAGGGGACGCGAGGAGGTGGGGTCTAAATAAATGCATAGCAACACTCCATAGTACACACAATGGCCGTTGATATGATGATGATGAGCGTGAGTCGTCGGTGGAGCGGCGATGCAGTGTCAAACAGAGGTAAACAAAAATCGAGCATCAATGATTTACGAAACCCCTCTATACTTTCCAAAACGGCTGTAGCAAAGCCATTTGACGAGCATGGCAATGCCCAGATCAATGCACTACATTGGTAAATTAGTGTATATCGAAATACCCCGACACTTGGCCTGTCTTTGGGCATATGAAGCATTTCTTGAGTGTGCAAGGAGCTGGGCTGCCCGGGACGCAGAGGGACCTCCTGCCCAGCCCATCGGTACACTGACTTTAGCTGTTTTGTCCCGGTGTTGATTGATATTTTTTTTGTAGCCCTGCCACGAGTGCCCACAGCAACGAAAATACCCGGTATAGAGTGTTTCTCCCTTGGTACTCTTGGAAGACTATGGTATGGAGGAGGTCGACCCCGCACTTTGATTCCTGGGGATCAAGGTTAAACATCTTTATGTCGGAGAGGCCCAGCTTCCTGCTGACCTTGCGCCACTTGCTTTATCTATTTTCCAGGCTAGTATGATGTGGTTTATTGTTGAATGGATTTGAATGAAAAATTTGTGGTCCTGGGGGGTCGAGTCGATTTGTGAAGAGCTGTGTAGGCTAGTCAAACAGGTTGAGATGGTACAGAAACAGCTAGTCCAAGCAAAGAAAGAAAAGAAAAGGAATTATATATCTACATCAATCTTGTCGTTGAGTGGGGCCTGGGGCATATCCTCTAGTCACTCCTATGGCAGCAGCCCTGGAAGCTCTTGCCTTCAAGCTTATATGTTCAGCCTTCGTTTCCTCACCACAAATATCACTGATTCCACCATATCCACCCAGGAATTTTGCAGGTATTGCCAAGTTGAAACGTGTTGCAGAGCATCCAATCCAAACTAGCAGATTGTTCAGAATCCAAACACTCTGAGGCTTGCCGGAAAATTGAGTGTCGTAATCGCTGAGAAGAATTGACTTTGGGTGGGTACTTGAGGATCTAGGCTTCTTTGTAAAACCCGTGAATTCAAAGATAATACTGTATATACCGGACACTGGAAACCATAAATACTAAACAAAGGATTGGAAAAAGAAACAAAAAGGAAGAAAAGATAGTAAACAAGCCTAATGTTGCCGCTACTCAAGTCACGTGAATTCGACTTAACGTGCTTAGTGTCTGAGGATCATGTCAATTCTGGGGTATCAGGGGGTCAGGAAGTGGAGTTACAATAGGTCCATCATGTTCACACGGCATTTAGCAAAATAATGATTGACCGTGAAGAAACATGGGAATTAATGTAATTTGAGTCGACGTGCCGAGTCGCGACTTCGGGAGCAATAAATCATGTATTACCCGATGACAAAGTGATGTCACTGGAAATGGTTGATACATGTTAGAGAGGCATCATGATGCTGTGTTTGACAACTCTAACATTCCAAAAAATATGCAAGGGTGGGTCAGCAAACGAGTTAAGTCAAATTTGATCGACTTGAGGCACAGCAACACTAAACAAGCCCGAGAGACAAGTGAGCGACAACAACTAAGTAGGGTATATACTTGACACCATGAGATGAAAACTAGACAAACTATCAAAACAACAAGGGATGAGTAAGGGAGACACTGGATTATCATAAATAAGGAAAGAAAGGAAGGCAAGAGTAACAGAGATAGGTGAGGACAAGTTAGCAACTGCGTAGGGGTATATACTTGATACCATAACATGAACACCGAGTAAAGTATGGTGAGGTGAGAGCAAAGGAACATCTCGACCATACAGTGCTCTGAATAAACTCAGGCTGGAACAAGCTCTTTCTTCTCACCCAGACCTCTCCCTCCAATTTCTTCAACTGAGCTTACAACTGTCGTTTCAAGGGCAGCACTGGGTGCATGAATGTCTGAGAGAAGTGCCAAGCTCCTTGTATGCTCATCCAGCACATCTCCCGGGATGCTGAGAAGTTCCTCATCAATGAGGGCAACTTTTTTGGCCTGAGATGACCGTTCAAACAGAGATCTTGCAGTTCTCCAAAACTCCGCTGCCTTCAACAGGTCCCCATTGTCCCTCGAGATGTATCCAAGTCCAAGCATACACTCTGCTTGGCTGCAGTGGACATCCATATGTGTGAATCCCTCCAAGGCAGTGGTCAGAAGGCTGACTGCTGTATCCTGGTCACCTTCAGTGCGGAAGTTATCCCAAGAAATTGGAGAGCCTTGTGAAGGTCTAGCTTTCGGTTTGACTTTGAGGCATGCACAAGATATACTATTGTCCAGGACTGATCTGTTGAATCCCAGAGACTTCTATCACCAAGTCTCTCTAGACAATTGTGCACCATTTCAGCTTGATTTCCCCAGAAAAATGACAGGCACTTGCGAAAAAGATGACTGTGCATACATCAGATTCCCTTCTCTCAGATGGAGGGCTCCCATGGCAGTATCACAGGTCAGTTTCATAGACCAAATGGTTGATTGGAAATGAATATGGATTTTGCTGTATCAATGTTTCTTTGCACTTTATCTGTTGGTGCGCCAAGCAGGATATCAAGTTCTGCCATATTGAGCAAAGTGAAGGCATGATGGATTGGTACAAGCTCAATAGGATGTGCAATGAAGGGTTTTGTCTGGATATTTCTGGCCTCCACATATTCTGACTTTGATTTGTGGATTTCTGCCTGAGTGTTGAGGAGTCCAGAGTCCAAGGTACCACCGAGCATCCCGCAATGAGCTAGGAGATCTCTCGCCTGTTGCAGAGACAGGCTGCATATGTGTAGCTCCCAAGTGCCTGGCAAACACATTGCCTCGATATCTAGTGCCCGTGCCTCATTGTATAAGTCTGCAGAAATATTTGCTAGCCTCTGTGCCTCAGATGCATACATTTGGCCTGCAGCTGGATCACCTATCTGGCACTTAATAAGTGCAAGAAATGATGATGATTCACACTGTCTTTTGGTGTTCCCAGTTGAAATTGCCAGAGAAAGTGCAGTCCGATAGTAATTTGTAGCTGTAGGAATATCATTCTTGTGGCGCACATAATACTCTCCTAACACATTGTAGAATTTACCTGTTGACCTGTTTTAACCCATGAAGAAGGAACATAGCTTGAGTACTTACATTTAATATCTGATTCATTAAAGTGAGGCAATTGTTTTATTGCTTTGTCAACCAGTGCTTCTGGATTGAGAACTGGATGATATTGCCAAGAACTGAAGATCTCCACAATCAAAAAGACCTCCAGTCCACTTGGGAGAGGTTGAGTATGAGCAATGTGGTCCATCAAGGGAGTCCGGCCACGACCAGCAAGTCTACTGAAAGCATTGAGGTATGTGACACAGTAGATGGTATCAGCAGCTGCAGGATTCTGGTGCTGGAGCCTGTTGAGAAGTAGGCCCTGGATATTTGACAAATTTGATGTGATTCGTAAAGTCATCTCAGAAGCTGAGACAGTCCCATAATATTTGTACTCAAGTTCCAAAAGCTGATGAAAGTAATTGAGAAGAGCCTGAACAAGGTAATCAATGGAGGGGTAAGATCTTGCCATGTGTTCCCGGATAGGTACCAAGACCTTGAACCGTCTCTGGTCATCACTATAGGCCAATGAGGTGGACAATAGGGCAGCTTTACAACTGAGGATGTCTTTTATTGGAAGCTTGCTTTGTACCAGCTCTATATCTGAAAGGCCATCAGGGAGAATTGAGAGGAGACTCAATAGCTCCTGGCAATGAGGCACAGATGTAATTCGGGGGCTTGCTAGAGACATTGAAATGGATAGATCAAGATTTGAGTGTTTGTTGTAGCCATCTGAGATCACTGAGGTTTTTTCCTCCTCCCAACGAGCCAAAACATTGGGGCAACCCTCGGATTCTACCAGGTGGGCCATGAGATCAATTGCAAGTGGCATATTCAGTTAGGAGGAGAACTTTGTCAATGTCATCACTGTCATGGCAATCATCTGCAATATCGATAAAGGTTTGTCGGGCAGCATCCTGTCCAAGGGTTTCAATGCTGGAAGGAAAGGCGACTCCAGCGCACTGAGGTTGGTCTCTCTGTTCCCCGCATTGTGATCTGGTGTAGAATAAGCTACCATACCAAGGTGAAGGTACCAGTACTCACAACAATGCAAGATGTTTTATATCTGTAACCAGAGATAAAAATTCTTCAATGTCTCGACGAATTTCCATAGACTCCCACAGTGTTTCCAGGTTATCCAGGATCAAGAGGCAGGCTGGATTGGTCATGAAATGATGCAAAATCACTTTGGCAGATTTTTTTTGGCTTCAGCCCCAATGGGCCCCAATGAGATAACCAGTTCATCTTTACTCAATGTTGAGTCACAAGCAACGAAGAAACGATGCTGGGCATATTTCCCAGTGACTGTTGGATGATGCAAAAGGCTCTTGCGAGACTTGTCTTTCCATTCCACCTGCACCCAAATTGCTATCCTCGGGGTCTCCTGCATGAACAATTTGAGAATGTCTGCAAGTTCAGCTTCTCGCCCATGGAAGATTTTTGGTTCAGATGGCAGCATGGAAATTGAGGCGAGCTTGATCAGAATAGAATCAGCTTCAATTTTATTAATCTTGTTTGGACCATACCTGTTGTAAGAGCTGGAAAGGACCCTATTTGTCTGCACAAAGTTACTTCTCGCTGCACCCAGAATACAAGGTCCACCCACCAATGATCCTTTGTCTGAAGCAGTCCCATCAGAAAAGGCTTCAATCAACTCCAGAACTTCTTTGGTCTGTCTTCAGCAAATTTCTGCATCACTACAACCTCAGTGAGGAGATTGATATCCTGAAGCTGTTTTTTTTTCAGGTTGAGTACTGGCATGCATATGATACACCAAACCACTCCACCTTGAATTGATCTAGTGCCTCTTGTAAACCCAAGTTACAATCCTTGAATAGTTTACTCATTTCTCCCTGACGGAAAAAGTGCCTGATCTTGCTTTTCTCCTGTTGGGCCTC
>JARGYA010000672.1:0-61786 GCA_029204335.1 Mycena vulgaris
CACTACGTCGTCCGGCAGCGTTCGTAGCAGCTCAGTGTCTCCGTCCTCCTCGCACGCCGCGTCTTCAAGCAGTGCCCGCCCGAGTTCAGGTTCATCGCACAGTGTTTCTTCGAGCAGCGTCCGTAGCAGCTCGGTCTCCCGTCGTCCTCGCACGCATCTTCCAGCAGTGCCCACTCGAGCTCGGCTCGTCCGTCGCTCGGCATCTCCGTTGTCGTCACACGCTGCATCTTCCAGCAGCAGCTCGGCTTCGTCGCACACTGTCTTCCAGTGTTGGTAGCAGCTCGGTTTTCCCGTCCTCTTCGCACCCATCTTCCAGCAGCGCCCGCATGAGTTCGGCTTCGGTGTCTTTGAGCAGCAGCTCGGCATCTCGGCCCGCTTCTTCAGCATCAGCGTCGGCTTCCCACGCCTCGGCATCTTCCACCTCGTCGGCCTCCCGTACTAGCGGCTCGGCGTCCGCTGCACACCCACCTTCCTACTCACATGTGAGCAGCTCGGCATCTCATAGCTCAGCGTCCGCATCCCGCGTCAGCAGTTCTACTGGTGAGTTTCCCGCTTAAGTCAGTTAGTAGTCAAAATTGCTCACCACTCTTTATTAGCATTGGTCGCGCTCCCCAGCAGCTTTTCTGCACGCTCAAGCGCTTCTTCATCATCGTCGGCACACTCTAGCCTTGCTCTTTCGAGCTCTGTATCCCGGACATCCTCGAGCTCGCACATCAGCACCTCCTCAGTTCGTTCAAGCACTGCGTCGGCCTCGGCCAGCCGCTCAAGCTCAGCGTCGCACGCTACATCTTCCTCAATTGCTCACACAAGCTCTGCTTCGCACTCGGCCCCATCTTCGAGCTCACACATCAGCAGCTCAGCGGTTCGCTCGAGCTCTTCGGTGTCTTCCGCAAGCCACTCGAGCGTTCAGCCAAGCAGCTCAGCTTCGCACCTGGCCTCATCTTCGAGCTCGCACATCAGCAGCTCAGCGGTTCGCTCGAGCTCTTCGGTGACCTCCGCAAGCCGTACAAGTTCGGCCTCGCACGCTGTATTATCTTCCAGCGCCCACACCAGCAGCTCCGCTTCGCACCCCCTCACCCTCGAGCTCGCACATCAGCAGCTCGGCGGTTCGCTCGAGCTCGGCGTCATCCTCAGCAATTCGCTCAAGCTCGGCATTGCACGTTTCTTCATCGAGCAGCAGCTCGACAGCACACGCCAGTTCTCCCTCTTCGACGGTGCCTCATTCGAGTGTAGCGGCCAGCTCATCGCACGCTCCATCGTCATCATCGAGCTCGCACACCAGCACCTTCTCATTCACGATCCGTTCGAGCTCTGTGACACCTTCGAGTACCCATTCTACCAGCTCCGTCACATCTCGGTTGTCCGCTCGAGCTCAGCAGCAAGCGCATCATCCCACGCCGCCGCATCATCGTCGAGCTCGCACACTAGCACCTCATCCACGATCCGTTCGAGCTCTGTGGCACCTTCGAGCACCCATTCTACCAGCTCCGTCACATCTTCGGTTGTCCGGTCGAGCTCAGCGGCAAGCTCGTCGTCCCACGCTGCATCCCCGTCCTCGAGCTCATCATCCCACGCTGACACATCGTCGAGCTCGTACATGAGCAGCTCCTCATCGGCCGTCCGTTCAAGCTCCGTGCCATCCTCGTCCTCGAACTCGAACTCGCACACAACCAGCTCCTCATCTACGATCCGCTCGAGCTCTGTGGTGCCTTCGACACCCAGGCTACCATTGTCCGCACAAGCTCAACGCAAGCTCGTCATCCCGCGCCGCATCGTCATCTTCCAGCGCGCAGACTAGCAGCTCTTCATCCGCGGTCCGTTCGAGCTCTGCACCATCCTCGACCGTCTCCGCGGCTACCAGCTCCGTGCCCCGCTCGAGCTCCTCGGCCTCGTCATCGGCTCGCCCCAGCTCCAGCTCTTCATCCATTGTAACTCGTTCGAGCTCTACGCCCGCGGCTGCGCCCTCATCGAGCTCGTCTACGGTCGCACCTCCTACCCTGGCCACTGCCTCTTCGACCGTGACCACGCGCTCGATGTCGTCCACTGCGCCGCCCGACCTCCTCTTCTTCGTTAGCGGCTCGCTCCAGCTCCAGCTCCTCATCCACGGCACCCGTTTGCTCTACGCCCCGCCGCTGCGCTCATCGAGCTCGTCACGTACGCACCTCCACCCGGCCACTACCTCTTCGACCGCGACCACGCGCTCGATGTCGTCCGCTGCGCCCCGCGACCTCCTCGTCTCGTCAGCGGCTCGCTCCAGCTCCAGCTCCAGCTCTCATCACAGTCACCCGTTCGAGCTCTACGCCCGCCGCTTCGCCATCGAGCTCGTCGACCGTGCGCACCTCCACGCCGGCTACGACTTCCTCGACCACGACCACGCGCTCGACGTCGTCCACCGCGCCGCCCGCGACCTCCTCCACCCCGACCACGCACTCGACGACGTTCACCGGACCACTGCGACCACGCACTTGGCGTCCTCCACCCCCGCGGCCAGGGCGATCACCTGCGACTCGGAGGCCAAGGTCAAGTTCTGCTGCAAAATCCTCGAGTCAACTACCGGGGTCGCATGTTCGCCTGTCACTGTTCTGCGCGGTGTTCAGTTCTGGTAAGTTTCCACTTATTTCATTCTCGCCACCATTTACTGACTCTGTTCATTAGCTCTAACGACTTGAAGCCTGCGCTGTGTTGCGGTAAACTTGACGGAACCACCGGTATCGATTGCACGTCAGCGGCCCTCTCGACACGTAACACGTCGTTCTGAACCCCGGACTAAAACACATAATGTACTGCCTAGCCAAACGGACCATGCACTGTATTATAATGCTGTATCATTATGAGTATGCAATGTAGATGCTTTCAATTCTCAAACCGTTCGAATCGTACTTGATTTGCCTCAAATTTCACTCCGATTGACAACTGGATACTGACCCTCCGTCTCTTACGCCAGAACGTTGATCCGATCAACTGATGCCATCTTTCTCCCAAAATCGTGAAGAGCAGGGATTTGTGTTACATTTTCTTGTACAAGTTTCTTTCCTACATACTGCTGCTCAAACGACTTACAACCTTGCCACTTGAATCCTTGATGGAGTTTGACGTTCATAATCGACTCAACTCCGCTCACCCTTGGCGGAAGTGAACGTACCCAAATTCGCACGGAACTGACGGCCTCGCTGGCGGGCTTAACCTTGAGGGGCTGCACTGTCGGCGCTCCGACTGCCTTAGCGATGCGGTCCGACAATCCTTGGTCGACGGCCGCCCACACGGACACTGGATACCAAATTGATTAGGGATGTCGGGTACAGTGGCTGGGACGACTTACGCTGGCGCGCGCGGATCTCGGTGCTCTTGACGTTCTTGAAGTGGCCGGCGACGTTCTGCACGTATGTCTCGCGCGCGGCGTCGTTCCACACCTTGCTCCAGAGCGCGCGCGGCTGCTCGAAGTCGACTACGTGGCGGATTAGCTTCATATGCACGGTAGGGGGAGAGAAGAACATACGCTCGGTGATCTCGCTAAGGTCCCTGAACGCCGCACCGACGAACGTCTCGTGCTTGGCCTCGCGCTCAAAGTCACGCGCGCCGCCTCGAGCGTACCAGGCGCCCCGGCGAACTGGATCGGGACAATCGTGCTCTGGTAGTTCGGGGGCGCGCGGCCCTGAGAACAAACGTGGCTGCGCCGTCGCGCTGGAAATTGGCCACGGGACGACCGGCGCGTTGACGGGCAGCTGCTGGTAGTTGACGCCGAGACGGTGGCGGTGGGTTGTCGGGGTACGAGAACAGACGCGATTGCAGGACCGGGTCCGCGCTCGGCTCGATGTAGGGGACAAGGGTGCGAAGGGGAGAAGGCCGCCTGCTCGATCTCGGCAAAGTAGTTCTGGACGTTCTCGTCGAGAACGAGCTTCCCGATCGGGCGTAGCGGGAACTCGCCATGAGGCCACACCTTGGTGAGATCGAGGACGTTGTACCGGAACTGCTCGGCCTGGGCCGGCGTCATGGTCTGGACGAAGACGTTCCATGTCGGGAAGAAGCCGGCCTCGATTGTTTCGAAGAGACTCTCGGTGCCATAGTCTGGGTTCTCTCCCGCAAGTTTGCCTGCCTCGGCATTGTTGAGAGTTTTGAAGCCACCCTCAGCGCGAAGGTGCACTTGGGTGTAGACGAAACTTCCGTCTTTCTTGAACCACTTGAAGGTGTGACCAGAGTAACCGTGGCTGGCGGTGGAAGCCATCGGGCGTGCCGCGGTCGCTGAACAGGATCATGATCTGGTGAATCGATTCGGGGTTCTGACTGAGGTAATCCTGGATACCATCGCACATCAATATTAATATCCCCGGGCCAATAAATCCAGGCGTACCCAGAACATGTCGGCATCCTTGAGATGGGTCTGGGGATCACGCTTCTGGGTGTGGATAAAGTGGGGGAACTTTGCGGGGTCGCGGATGAAGAAGACGGGCGTGTTGTTGAAGACCCAATCCCAGTTACCCTCCTCTGTCCTGAGTTTAATCGCAAAGCCGCGAGGGTCACGGGCAGTGTCGGCAGAGCCAGATTCACCTGTTGGTTGCGATGGTTGCGTGAATTTGATATTCGAATGTCGATTGGATTAACTGACCGCCTACGGTAGAAAACCGGACGGTCGCCTTCGCCTTTTTGCCCTTGTTGCACAGGAACGGATTGGAGGTGATGTCGCTGAGATCCTCCGTGACCTGGAAGTATCCGTGGGCACCTGCACCCTTGGCATGGACCTTGTAGACCCTGTGAGAATTCATCGGGGCTGCTGTGGGTCAAACTTACCACACGCTCGGGAATGCGTTCCCCTGCGAAATTCAAGTCAGTCTTACTATTCAATCATACAGTGAATTTTCTACTATCAAAATGCGCAAGAGCGTCAATGTGATGGAAGTCTAACCATGAGGGATTAACATAGATAGCCTCAGTGAATATCGCTGAACATACCCTGGAGTAAAAGTGGTCCCAGAAGGCCCACACGCTGGGCGGCGTAGGGCTCAGAGACTGCGACACCGTTTGAAGTGGTGTAGTGAGCAGACTCGGGGCCGATGTTGGTGATTTGTTTGGAAGGCATGGTGGCAGAGAGGAAGAGGCAAGAAAGAGGTGGAGAGAAAGTAATTAAGCGCGCGATCTATATACCCCAGATCATGTGATCCCGTTACATACAAACAGGACGATTGGGATTGGCTATCGGTTGTCAACTGACCCCACTGACCCGTTCTATTCATTATCCACCATCTCATGTCGTAACCTTCTGGTACATTCGCCTCTGAACCGATCATCGCTACAACTTGGGTTACTTTGATTTGACTGCTTTGCCCGATTCCGGTGCGATTCCGAGTCGGGAGGAGTCGGGGCCCGGAGATCTACAATCGCACCATGTTGACAATGATCTGATCCCTGAATGACGCCAATTGAGCAGTATATTGACGCAACATTCGTCAACGAAGACCCGATCTGCATCGCAGACTTCTGGAACTCCGTCCGATCCCGTTATTTCCCGGTGACCCGCGTTCCAATCTTATCCTGGCAATAAATTTCACCCCAGAGTCTCTGGGTGAGATGGCGTCCGTTTATACCCGGATGACCCGAGGATGGCCGGCTCGGTCCCATTTACTCGCGGTACCTCAGCTCTCATGGACATGAGGTCAACACAACACGAGGCAACACTCAGCTTAATCATCTAATTCCCATGTCGACCGATGTCTATCTCTCGAGCTTTCCACGAAAAGAGATGATCCGATGAACGTTTGACTGGTTTGAACACCGGAGTTCTATTACCCAGGGGTAAGATCTGCTTACAGTAATCAAGTGTGGAGCGTTGAATTTTTGAACTCGATATGTAATTTTCACGGAATAGTTGCATTTTCTAGGTTTCGGTTTCTTTCACATGATGTGTCGCTGCGGGTTATACAACTGTTCTCTTCAAATCAACTTTCACACTTACGTCTAATTCAATCTACAGGATTGCAGAGACACATCAACATGGATACAAAGTTCAACAAGTGATCTAGACGGTATTTGCACAAGCAAGAGAGGGGTCCAACTCTACAGCACTCTTCGCCGCTGATTACGACCCAAAAGCGCTCGCCACAATATTTTCAACACAAGATTCGGGTGGAGCGCGTCAATTGGGGAAGCAAGCCCCATGGAGGAATTGAACATCACCAACCCAGCGTGATCATCCTGTTCAACTGTCAGAGATCAGACCATATAAATACAGCTCGCCTCCTACGGTGACAGAGAGACGCTGCAGCTTCGTGATATACCACCGCAGGTATGTGCCAGACGACAGACTCTCGCCTGGCAGCGGCTCCGTCGTGGGTACGCCGTAGTCTAACCAGTGGTCAGAGAAAATGGATTATGATGCAGAAGAGAGGGCACACCCATGATTCGCGTATTTTGCCAGCTCCAGTCGGTTTTGTCGAACTGCTCCGCGAAGAATTGGGTTGAAAAATCAGACGGAAGAGTAATTCCCCGATTTTGTCAAGGCCCGGCGCAAGACCTTGTGAAGAGCAAGTGAGCATCTAAATGCCTTGGGGCAACCTTCGCTAAATGGAAAGTGAGAACAGCTCATAGATGAACCTAAGAAGAACTTGCGCAAAAATAGGGTTCACTGCCGCAAGGTTAGAACAGGCACCGCAAAATTGAGTTCGAAAGTCGCGCACACGTCATGAAACTATCTCCCAAAGCGATCCAATTGGAGGGCACGTTCGTCGCCAGATGATACCGAACGTACGTGGTCGGCGCTGGTTGAAAAAATATAATTAATGGGTGCAAATTGAGCACGGTGCGAACACGAACCGACTTTAAGAAGGGAAACCACAGCTGTGTCCTCCACCTTTTCTAAGACGTCCAGGAGTTCGAAGACCCAGGCAGGAATCGGTTGCACAATGTGTAGCCCGCGGACGTAGTCCTTCAGCTCGGCCAAATTCTTGGGCTGCGACCGAATCGTCCCATGGTGGCCAACGAAAGCGATGACTGATGATGGGTAAAGGAAGGCAAATAAAAAGTTGGAGGGGAAATACAAACGGTTGTCTCCATCTGACCTCATCAAAACAAAGGCACTGCGGCCTTTATCCACGCCGTCTTCAAGGAACGTATAAATCGGTTTGGTATTTTTTAGATCCGCCGGAAGCGGGAGGCGTTCGTGGAATGCAGGGCTGATGCGGAATGTCATGGACGCGTAGCGCAATTTCTGGTCAAACGAGATTTTCAACTCGTTGAGCGGCAGCTTCCCCGCGGGGTAAGCATCAGAATACCCGTATCCGTTCCGCTCGAGCCACTTCACTCCTGCGCGTGCAGGTCCGGTGCAATCTACGAAAATCAACTTGGACTGGTGTTTGAACCAAAATCCTGCGGCTAACCTGCAACGAGAACCGCGGCAAACTCCTGCATGCCGGAGGCCGTTCTCACTACCACTGTATTTAACCGCGAGTGATTCGCTGGGTCGGGTCGAACATCGGTGACAGTTCCCGCTATAAACTCGATGTTGGGATATGAGCCACGACCCAGAACGAGACGTCTGTTCTTGAGTGTAAGCGCCGATACCAGAAGGTGAGACATTATTCCACCTGAGCAGAGTCTCGAAGCCAGCTCGCGAGGTATATATTGTTTTCGGGAGCCCAGATTTGAACAAGGACCAGGGAATGCGGAGAGGAGCACCTGAGAGGTTGAACCTCGGGTAGGACGGCAGAACCCTGAAATGAAAACGTGTCAGAGTCCCGATAGGCCAAAATCTTTGAATGGTCTACTTGATATCGGAAAGACTGCACTCCTCCTCAATGGTGGGAAACAAACTCTTTAGCCCTGCGAGTAAGAAACACTGGTTTGCTATATGAAACAAAATCAGCTTAAGGCGCATGCCGGCCGCAAACACACCATGAAGGGAGGTATATTGCATAACACGCGAGCGTTGAACTGAGGAATTGAACGGGTGGTCCCATCCGTCTAATTTTCGACCCTCCTCGGAGGCGACCCAGGGTTCAGCTTCGATAACAAGCACGCTCTCGAAATGATCGTGACAGACACGCGCAGCCAATAATCCAGCGATGCTTCGACGACAAGAATTGAGTCGGTACCGACAAATTGACTGCAAAAATCACCTTCCGCCACAGATAACGGCGGTTCCTTTTATCTTCTCATCTAGGCGGCGATATTTCTGCAACAGGGGGAGGTCTGCGAATCCGTTATTTTTGGCGAGGAGGTGCCGGCGAAGCAAATGCCATGAAAGCAACAGGAGCGAGTACGCAACGGGTACAGCGACGAGAATCGCAGAGAGCATGGCGTCGCAAAGAGAGGCCACACATCGCCTATCCAGTAGATTCGATTTGTGGGCGCAATGTTTGATGTTCCGTTGACGATTGATGCGAGCAGTGTTGCGGTCTCACACAGTACAAGAGCGCGCCGGGCGCTCCGCGCCCCGGCACTTCGCCGCGTCGATTGCCGTCGGTGATATCCGTGCGGAGTTTAAAGGCTTCAGACAAGGAGTTAGAAGAAGTATTAACCATTGTCCGCGTACCGCGTTTTTGCAATGCAAATATCAGTAAGTACATCTGTTTATCGTGTCTAGACAATCACCCAACGCACGCCCGCCACAATATTTTTGAGCACAAGGTGGGGATGGAACGCGTCGATCGGGGAAGCAAGCCAGCTGTACGAAGTTGGGGCTGGTTGAAAAAAAAAACATGAAAAGTTGTAAATTCAACATTGGGCAAACACATACTTGGCAGCTTTGAGACAGGTGACTACAGACGAGTCTTCCACCTCTTCTAAGACATCCAGGAGTTCGAAAACCCGGGAAGGAATTGGCTCTACAGTCCCCAGGCGTAATCCTTCAGCTCAGCCAAATTTGTGGGATGCGACAAGGATGCGATCGAATTGTTCGATGATGGCCGGTGTTGAATCCCAGTGAGAATGGCGTCGAGTCGGAGCGAGCGAGAAAGAGCTGGAGCGAGTGGCTCGTTCTCGCTCGCTAATTTCGAGCATGTCTCGATCTCACTCGTTCAATTTTGATGTGATATCGAGAGCTATCTAGGGACATCGAGTCGCACCGAGAGTATATGTACTTGAACAGATGCCTTTGATTTCTCTCAATATTCTGGCTGCTTCGAGGGAGAAAGAGACGCATAAATTCAAAAATATCTCAAATGCTGTCAAGGTAACCATGCACCCCCACTCGCTCCAGCCCAAGTCCCAGCCATACTCCGCTGACGAGGAGGGCCCATACTACCCATAAAAGAATTTCAAGGATGCTAGAGGTCTTGGGACGGGGTAGAAATTGATTGAAGTTTGAATGAGGCGCCCAGCATGTAGACATCTGAATTTGGTTCGTCCGCGTCCGGGCTCGATAGGCTTGATCTTGCATGATAAAGAAGGCCACATCTTGCAACAAAAAGAGCCTTGAGCTTGAGGAAACACACCCAGAGACCAGAGTTTTCCAATTTCCGATTGAAATATTGATGTTGCGAGCAGCTGAAACTTTGAAAGAAATACAAGACCAGAAGGAGCCAGACGGGGCCAGGGACCGTATGTTTGATATTTTGACGACCGAGAGAGGAGGCCTGTTGGGCGGGAAGAGCTGGCTTGCAGTTTGTTGGAGGGACATGGGAGGGGGAAAGAGGGACGACGATCAACCAAATCGCAAGCGGGCACGTGCCAAAACATTTGAGCAATTTCGACGTCACCTGTACCGCAAAATTTGATGCAAATTTGAGGTGGGGCAAAGGGCAGGCAGCGTCAAAAAAAAAATCTCCCCTCGTACGATACCAGCGATGTAATTATGAAAAATATGATGGGGCTTGCGCTCGCTCGAACGCACTCGAGGGAAATTGATGAGAGTTGATTAGCGCGTTGATGCTTCGCTCTGCCTCATTCTGCCTCGCTCCGACTCGACGCCATTCTCACTGGGGTTGAATCATAGCCCCGAAGCGTAGCCCTCGGGCATCTCGGGCAACTCGGACATCCCCGTATGTTCTACTATGTTCGTTCTTTCCTTATAACTCCTAATGACTCAGAGCTCCTTCAGACTACATATATAAGCAACTCTGTAACCCTATGTACAATCCAATTATCTTTGTTCCCACTTATATTTATGTGAGCCCTCAGAGAACCCACTGCCGGTTCTTTAACAACAACAACCTCTTGTATATTCTCAACAGCCGGCAAAAGCCATTACTATCAATAGGGGGAGTCAAAGCGGTCAGACGAGGCTGATTCACGCACGATTCAGAGGTCGATTCAGAGGTCGATTCTTGGCCTGATTTTGGATGAGAATCGGTCGAGAATCGGCGATATCAAGAATCGGTCTGAATCGGTGTTCCTGCTTCGGAGCAGGAACTCATCAGAATCGGTGCCGATTCTTGAAATATCGCTTCTGATCCCGAAGAAGAGATAGATCCGAGCAGCGACCGCAGAATCGACGCCAGAATCGGGTCGGTCAGAGCTGCGCCGATTCTCATCTGATTCTTTCCGTCAATTCTGACCAGAATCGGGTTCAGAACCGGATGATGAATCGATCCTCTCTGACCGCTTTGACCTCCCCTAATGGTTGAGGAAAGGTAGATACATGAGTCAAACACATATGCTGGCTGCGTCAGAACAAAAGATCCGTGCATACGGGATGACGGGGACTACGCAGTGGGAGATGTCGGAGTAGCAGAATATGACCGTCGACGCTAGCCGTTCGCGCGCGCGACAGTGATTCTGCACACACATCAGTGCTAAGCCTGTAAAAGGGGAGGAACACCTTACGCAAACACCACATTCGAATAGAGCCTGCTGAGTCGCGCCCGTGAGGACGATCTGCCATGCCGCGTCGAACGTGCCCGACATCGGACTCTTTGTGGACCGCGGGCACAACGCGTATAAGGTGAATGAGCTTGGGATTGCTCAAGCGCTTCGCGCTGGGATCGAAGGTGATAGGCACGACATCCGGCACAATGGTCCTGGATGTCGAACACGCGGCCGGTCGACTGGATCTGTGCCTGCAGCCTCCCGAGCATCATCAGCACGCGCGCGAGGTTCAGGATGATCTGCGCAATGTGCCGGGCTAGCTGAAAAAGCATGAGTCTAGGAGGAGCTGCTTCAGGGAAGGAGGGGGGAGCGCATATCGATGTCCGCCTTTGTCCGCTTCCGATCCTTTTTCTTGTGGTTCTCCTCATCGCGCATCCACTTCTCGTTGATGCAGCTGTCTAAAGGCGTGCTGCACCCGTCGCGCATCTGCATCGGTGCGCTGCGCATCTCGCAGCCCACTGAAGTTGCCGGTGATTGCGAGCGCCTACAACGCTACCGCTGCGCCGAGGCGCTTAGCGTGGGAAGTGGAAGAGTGCGGCGGGGTGGAGAGGGCAGAAGAAGCGTCGAGGGAGGGGTGAAGGGCGACCGACATGTGTCCTGCAAGCGGCCGTGCGCGCGTGCGATGAGGAAGTCTAGTCTCGTAAACCAGACTTTACAACGCACGATGAGAAGACAGTCGTTCTCATGTACTTATATAAAAGAGGAAGTCCAGCTTTAGAACCGAGTTACTGTACATATTCTTAGCCTCTACACCTAGAAATTCAGCTCAGTGTTTCATAGCTTTCACCCTTCGCTTTAGAGATACCCGCTTGCGAGGGGTCAAAAGGTCCTATTCTGAGTCTGTAAGCTAGAGCAGGCGGTGCCACGGATATTACTATGAGCTTGCTATGAGCCGTTGCAGCCTTGCAGGCGTCGAGAGTGCGCGTTTAGTGGCTGTGATACGCGAGGTTGATGCGACAGCTACTGATAGGCGATGGTAGATGTCCACTCCAGGCGCTTAAAAGCGATAACAGGCACGCTGCGAGTGAAAGGTTGGGATAAATCTATTTAACAACCCCCCTTGTTGGCAACAACCGGGTTGTTGGACAAGTTTTTCTATTTTGCAACCCCAAACCATAAAACTCTGCATCCGAATTTCTCAAAACCGAACCGTGAGCGTGAACCATTTCGGAGCTAGTCACTAACATATGCAGGTAAGGATATACCAGTGTTCTTTACCAAATTTATCAACCAGGTGGCCAAGCCACATCTATGTCAAATATTTAAAATGGTAGGCCTCCGTTGTCAGCCTGAGGTCACCTATGGACCACCTTGAGCTACCGGGAATAAGCCGGTCAGAGACTCTGGATTAATATAGATTACAAACAGAATACATAGTAATAGACACACTTCATCTCTAATTAGCAGCAATGGAGGAAGCAAGTGCAGGAATGAAAGCACTGAAATCAAGGGCCAGGAAGTCACCGGACCTATAATGTGCCACGGCAATGACCCAAAACGGCAGGTTGATGGTAGTACATAATGGAAGGTGTGGTCTCCCTCCGCCGGAGACAACCTCTCAGGTACCTTTAACTAGTACAGGAAAAGGTACCTAAGAGGTCCACCACATGACTAAATCGGTGACCCTGGGGTGGGATGCTCACCTAAGTGACCGCCGAAGCTATTACGTTCAGACCACTTAGGTAGGTTCTTTTGTAGTGCGAAAACCCACCTAAGTGGTCCGATTAGCGTCGGAGGTGAGGGCGGCCGGTGCTTCTATTATGTCATGTATTCCTTATAGGGTTAAAATGCTCTGCGCGCGAATCCCGGCATCTCCCTTCATCTTCCCACCACCAGTGGTATTGGTGGCGAAGGCCTCCGTTGCCGGCCATACCTCTGGCGGGTCCCTTGGCCCAATCCCTCTACTAAAATGATATGTATATCCCATTATGGCCTGTCTGTCCTCATTGCTCAACATGCATGGATTTTAAGTATCTGCATAACCAAAATTATTGCTAGGCTGGAGGCCTTCAGTGTAGATATTGGGGCACCATAAATGAATGCCATGAATTCAGCTGTTCTAAAGGAATATTGGACGAAGAATGACGAAAGCTAATCTTTGGAGTATCTGTTTGTGTGGCTTTTCTGGTACATCCAAACTGTTGGAGGCCTCCAATTTCAACTACAAAAATCAATCCCTATGAATCTACCTGTTTGTAAAGCATCAGCCATTGAATATTGGGTCTGGCAGTAGGAATTTACTGTTTACATAATTGGCGGATCAGGAGCCTCCAATCCAGCGGAGGCCTTCAGATTCGAGATCGAGCCACCATAAAATAAATCTTGGTAGTGAGTGGTTTATGAGGGAAATTACGAGCATAATACCGAGATCCAAGGAAGGACCCCATATCATCTGATGGTTGAACTGATCGGTGGCCTCCACTCCAATAGCTATAGTGGACCTGCTCGATTGAGTTGATGATCATGAGACAGATAATCTGTCTGCCACTTACCGGTAATCAGGTGGTGATTATTAACATCCAAATAGGTATGACCCCTGGGCAGGGTCTCCGACACCTATGCTTCAACCACATCATATGCAGTTTCTCTCTGTGATTCTGCACCACCCTTCCAATTCAAATCTGGCAATGGCATGAATATTTCCTCCCATATACGAGGGCCACGGCTGCTACTGACCACAGTGTGCGAAAATAGCAGAGGCCCCATCAATGCTGTTATTTTAGTCCTAAATATTTCTATTCATTCTTCTCCCCATGAACACCCTAACTCTCAAAGATAATTTGAAGCCTACCTTGCAAAGACAATGAATTTAAATCAGAATTGGTGGCTTTCTGGACTCCTTTGTCTCCTGTGTCGGAGGTGGCGGAGGCATCCGAGGGAGGCGCTGGAGCCTCCAACATGGCTATTTGAAGGCCTCAATTTTTGGATGGATCTCATTAACTGAACATATGATTCTGATCATCGATTGAGGTCTTACACTGCTTAGGAGGACTGAAAAGGAGGCCTCTGCTTGCCCTCTGAAGGGTCGGGTGAGGGTCGGGTGGAGACCGGGCCGGAGATTGATGGGCCAATCAGATCACAAATAGCGGTTTGTTGAATGTAAAACATTTACTATGAGCTCAATACTGGACAGAATATTATGAGACTAGAGCCAAATGAAAGCTGTAAGTAGCCCGGACAATATAAAATTAACAGATCTTGGCCTACATGAGTTAAACTTTGCGGTGCACGAATATGTACCAAAGCCAACTAAGTTGCATTGTTGAAACCTGCGTACATTGCGAGAACACCAGATTCAAGACTTTTCAAAAAACTCTAATGGCAAGATCTATTCTTGTAAGTCATGGGATACTCTTACTATGTATCAGAGCACTCTCAAGTAATTATTTAGAGGGCTGTGCCACAGGTTTAGAGGAGGGAACCTACAAAATTCAACATATGGCTCTAACATCTTGTAAATTGCTGATTATCCTATAGTTACATAGGGCATCTGATCCTACTTGATTGTTTCAAGCATGGCCAATCTATAATCAGCTGTTTACTAGGTTTAATACACCACAATGAAGACCCAATGGAGGCCTCCAATTAGGCCTCCAATTGACAGGTGGCTTTCAAAAGGCTGAATCACATAGATCTCAAACTGGATGCTATTTCGAGGCCCCCAAATGAACTCTAAACTCCAATATAGGACCAATGTAACGAATCTTTGGTAGGCAGATTATTGAAGACTCTGTCAAGTTTAATGTGTAAGGTAAACCAAGCTTCAGGTTCAATAAGCATAGGTGCCCCATATTTTCGGACTGATATATTCCCTTCAACACCATAGAGATCATGTACAAGGTTGAAGGCATTCATCTAACCCAAGGAAAAAGGCTTGGAGGACAGCTACGAAAGCGGAGGCCTCCTCCTCTACAACAGAACAGGCGGCCGGGCAGGCCTACTCTTCTTCTTTTCATGCATTCCAAATTTACACAGGAAGAATCACATGGTTGATTCTTGTAAATCACTGCTTCATGCTCTCGCCTACCATCCCAATTAAGCACATTGAACAATCAGAGGCCTCTAATCACTTCAAACATCAGACAAAAATGGATGTATGCTCTGATTGGAGTAGTGAATTTTAATGTGATTCCTTATGAACAGTTGGGTTCATTTTACGGTGCCCCAATCTCAAAGCAGTAGGCCTCCCTCCACCAGATTTGAGGTTCCTAGTCAGCCAATCATCATAACACACATTCCTACAATGAGATTGTGGTACTACATGGTTGATGATTCTTGAACAGCCGGATTTTATTTTTACAGTAGAGCAAGACAAAAATTGGAGGCCTCTGACAGATTGGACGCACCAGAGAAGCCACACAAATATATTCCTGCCATTAGATTTGGTATTCTACATCCAGAATGCTCCAACCCTCCCCTCTCATGACTGGATCCATGGGCATTCATTTTACAATACCCCAATATCTAAATCGAAGGCCTTCAACCCGGCAATATTTTTGACTCAGCAGATGATGAATTCATGCATGTTGAGGAAAGACACTCCAGGATTTGATGTCTAGATACAGCCAATTTTGGTAGCAGGATGGGGCCGAGGGACCCACCGGAGTTATGGCCGGCAACGGAGGCCTTCGCCACCAATACCCCCGGTGGTGGGAAGATGCCGGGATTCACGCGCAGGGCATTTTAACCCTATAAGGAATACATGACATAATAGAAGCACTGGCCGTCCTCCCCTCCGACGCTAATCGGACCACTTAGGTGGGTTTTCACATTACAAAAGAACCTACCTAAGTGGTCCGAACGTAATAGCTTCGGCGGTCACTTAGGTGGGGATGCTCACGAACGGTGGAAACCCTGACCACTGGTCTAACAGCCTCAGGCTCGTCGAATTACCCCCCCCTAGGACACTGTTGTGACCATCAACAGCGGTATATTGACAACCTTCAGACTACGTGCATATAAATAACGGGCCGCAGGCTTGACAGCCGGCACAGCGACAGGAGATATATTGCACACCGCAAAGATGGAATCAAAATCCTTCCTGCATGCGGCGCAAACGAGGATGAGAGGGGTGGTAGCCCAGAGAGACACAATAGCGATTGGGGGTCTAGATAAGAATGTAAAATATACATTGAGAATGGAAACAGAATACAACTCGAGGGCCGACAGGCCTGACGAGTGACGGGTTCGAGCAGCGCCTTAGAGGCATCTGCAGCAGTTCTCCAGCGTTATTTAGTACGGAGGATCCATCTGTGTATCCTCTTACTTCGTCAGTCCCCAGTCCCGACGACGACCCCCCAAACAAAAAAAGCACACACCTCCACTGGCTCAGAGGAAAGAAAAAAGGCGGTCACACGCCATCCAGTCAGCCCATCCGTGAGCCCACAACCTCATACCCCTTCGGTGCCTTCCTCTCTACCCTCTGCGCCTGCTTGTTGCGCACCACCGACGCCAGGACGTTCCGCACCTCCAGCAACTCCTATTTATCTTAGGCTCAGTTCTGTGGGCAGACTGGTGGCTGTACACCCTTGAGAAAGCTCAACAACGGCCGGAACGTTAACATTGAGCCATTCTTGGAACGGTCTCAGGATAGAAAAACTTGAGTATTGTCACCAACCCAACCATGTTTCCGGCCCAGCCCGGGCCTATTGGACCGCACGAGAGTGAGAAAGTTGGAGATCGGGCCAGACTAATGTTCAAATCTAAGTTTCCTTTCCACGTTCAACCAAAGGTTCAAAACAGTCACTTTTGAGCTGGAAAATTAACAATAATAGGTTACATTCTACGGAATTTTAGACGGCGGAAACAAATTATAGCAATCAGAGGTTTATGTATAGTAATCCTTGTTGAAGTGTCCACCAACGAAGAATCGTCAACGACACTTCATGCCACTCGTTAAAGTCAGAATTGATGATTTTCCGGCTACTTGAAGTCCACTACGGGGTATGATCCATCTTCAAGGTTGACGGGGGCACGGAACCTTATAGCCCCTCTGGACGGTAATTGGTCAGAAACTGGAGTGGTTTGTTGGATCCGGTCCTGGTCCATTCCAATGCGAACAAGGATCAAAGTTGGTGCTATATTCTGTCAAGGTGCAATTCAGGAACAATTTGATGCCAATGAGGGACAGAACAGCTGACCACAGTTTGTGTGGCCAAACCGGTACTGATGCCGTAGAATATGGCCCCCTCGAAGGTGGTTGAGTTCAGAAGGTGGTTTCTGTTGAGACACTCACAAATTCACCCGCGGTTTGGGTGGTTTGAGAGGCGACCAAGAGGATTGCACAGAAACAGTAAATCGCACCGGACTCCAGTCTACCGCAGTATATCAAAATTCAATGGATGGTCAGTATCGATCTGAACACCCGCACATCAACGCGAGAGCACTATTATATGTCTTTCCAAAATTTGGGCCGAGGATAGTATGCATTCCGCGTCCTCGATACCATATTCGGCCGGCTAAATCAAGTCATGAGTGCAAATACAAGTGGGGATCCAATATGGTTGAGTGAACCTGTTAGAAACATAAGAAGTAGATTCGTCCCCAATAACATGATGAAAGGCGCCCTGGGATCGATCAGGTACGTCCCTTCATACAACTGCAGGCACACAACAACCATAAGGACTGCCCAGTACATTCATTTCCTGAGAAGCGGGTGGAATACTGTAGGTCCCACTGACCGACAGTTGCCAAGATGCATAATGCAGGAAGGATGAGAACCTTCTTTCTTGAATCCCAGATAATATAACAGCGGTATAGCTGGGAACACTCGTTAATTGAGAGTGTGAAAATCATGAATGGTAGGAGGTGCAATACAAAAAGCAAGTCCGTCACGACACTGAATGTTTTCTTATCAGGTGAAAAGGTGACAGAGATAATGAGGATCCCTTCACTGACATGTTCAACGTCGCCCGTATAATCTCCGCCAGTCGAAGAACATTGAGTACCCTGAGGAGATGCAGGGGGTCGCTAGATTCCTGAACAACTTCTTTAAATAACCTCATGGTGATGCCTATCAATGCGACTGTGGCGACAGCGTCACACGTCCCCAGGAAGAACAGAACTGAGGTGACGGCGAGGAGGGTACGGCGTCTGGGCGGGTTTCGCTGCGTGATCGCACGAATTGCCAAGATGAAGAGGACGATGTAAAGGCCTGTTTTTTTCGGCATCATCGCAGGTGACGGTGGGGTAAGGAAAATTATCCACCATACAGCACAAGCGTAGTCTGGTTCATATGAAGATCAATTCGTCGAAATCCGCTGGTACGGTGCGGCTCACACAGGCTATGGAGAGAGTGTTCGACATAAGAACACATAGCGAAGCGAACTGTGCGGGATCCACGACATAATACATGGTGGTGGGGAGGTTGAGGTGAGAGGAGAACGATGTTACGATGATCATCCCTTTTATACCATCGCGGGGGGGTTGCCAAGGTCCTATGACCGTCACCGACTCGACTAGGTTGCCTGACAAAATGTCAATGAGAGGTGACGTATGTGGGAAATCCTAGTCACTGCATTCAGCGGCAAAACTAACCCAGGAACGGCATCGCCGCAGTTAGTCGCCCTGTTTGGCCAGCCGAAGTGCCAACAACCCTGAGGGTCCGCCCCTGAAAATCGGCATCTAGTTAGGGGCCGAAACTGGCCGAAGGCCCACTAGCCTAAAATGGCCGTGAGGTCCACACAGCTCAGAAAGCCCTGAGCTAGCCGTGAGCTAGCCGAGGCATAGCCTCAGCTGTCAATTAATAGTTAGCCGACAACTATCATGTTGGTGGTCCGTAGTTCCGCTCTTTGCTTTCGACCACAAAGTGCTCGCGACTTTGAAGCCGCAATGCCACTCCTGTGAATCGGCCTCCCATTCGAGAAGAATACTCATGGTAGTTTGTCTCATCAATATCTCTAGGGCATTCCGTGGCACGGGTTTGCTAAATATTCGCCAAGTATTCGGAGATGGTTTCCGGTTAGGATGAATGCTCAGGCTTGGCTCAGGGAAGACCAATTCCCGGATTATTCCTCTCGAATGCCACTGCAATACGACCAAAATCTTCTTGGCTGGTCCAACCCTAATCTTTCCTGTGTACTGTGACAGCGTGTTGACATTCGCTTGCGGCGTTCTTCCTTCTGACTCCGCCCGATTTGCAGCCTGCCAGCCGGAGACCGGTTCGGAGGTAATCTCAAACTTGACGCCGCGATGGTGTTTTCTTCTCTCATCGGGGGCTCTGGATGTATACCAATTCGGTCTCTCCACTACATTTTACTTGGCCTCTTTGGCGGGATCTTTATACTCAAAACTACTCTCAAACGGACCTCTACGCTCTATAAACGCTGTTAAGGCACGAAATCTGGCACAATCTGCAGATGCTAGGTGCTTTGAATGGCGGAAATACCGTAGTGCGTATACTATTAGACCTTGTACTGACCTTGTCCCCCGCGCCGCTTGACTGAAAATGCCTATTTTTTCGCCTCAGATATGCCTCCCTCATGTTTGCGTCATCCTGCGTTCATGCGTCAAGTGTCCCTCTCGTACGGCACGTTCCGCTGACCACCCACTTCACCGTATCGCACTGGTCTTGAACTACGCATTTATGGGTGTCGAGGCACGCTCTCTCAATGCATTCTTCATCCGGCTCGTTCCCATCCCTAGCGATCTGCCTGTTCGATTGTATATTGACGACATAGCACCACCACCCTTTATTACGCCTTCCGCCGCCCCACGCCTCCCGGTAGGTCCCCAGCTAGTATATCTGTGTCGAATGCGTTGTAAACAAGATGGGCAGCTTCTACTGTGCCGCCACCGCGTCCATTCGCTGACACAAGCTGTCGCTGTCGGCCCACCCCTCTTACCGCCACTGTATCCCAGCCTTGCGCATCGTGAAATTGCTGCTGCTGTCACGGTTCCTATGGTGCCCACTATCCTGTTGCGCGCCGTGGGGAACCGCGTTCGCTGTGCGTCCGCACTGCGCGCACCACACCCTTTTTTCGCGACCAAGAACACACGAGCGGTCGTGCTATGGGGTCTCGCGTTCCAGAGGCGCAACCTCGCACTCGGTTCCTGCCGGTTATCCTTCCGGGGACGCCTTTTGCCGCCGATCAAGCGCTTGACTACTCATATTCTGTTCAATTCGTAACACTGATAACCCTTTTCACTTGAATCTGGGCCTGCATACCGCCCCTGCGATCACTCTGACGATTCTGTCGCCGTCGCAAGATTCAGCAGCGCGGTCACTGTATACGGTATAACATCATGTATTTAAGACTGTTTCTTCCTTTAAGCCAGTTGTTTTCTAATGTTCGTCCTGTAAGGCAGTTGTCATCTATTGTGCATAGGCTTTAAAGGTCCCCACAAGGAAGGTTATAGCTTGGCGAAGCACAAGCACCTAGTTTCAATTGCCGAATAAAATGGCCCAAAAATCCCAGCCGACATGTCTTGTCGATCGTTATCGGGGTTTTTTGATTGGGTTAGACAAACTCCCGAAACCTCTTTCTGAACCAAGGCTTTCTTTGCGGGGCTATAGTATATGAAGGCAGTGGAGGAAGAAGGCACAGACCAATCTCATCAGTGGTAAGGCATATGCCATATGCACTGCAGGGACGACATACGACATCGTCAATGAAGTGGCGGACGTCGGGGATCACTCAATTGTTGTCCGCATCTTGTCCGCAAGTGTAGTCTCGTTCCCATCTAGACTCGTCACCATTCTGCCTGCGATTGCTTCTTCGCAGGCACCGCTGTCAAACCAGTGCATCATTAATTCCGAATATTTCCGCTTCGCTTTCCCCAGCATCACTTGAATTGATCACACTCACTGATAGGATCCCACCCTTGCACGGCATCAAACACAGCCGACGGTGAAAACCACTCCAGCCCCGGATTACTCCCCTCCGTAATATCACACTTGCATACAACCACGGGTTCAAAAACCCAAGCACCGGTTTCCAGGCGCCAAAGGCCTGTCATTAATCAGCGCAACTATACTTGCAACGGTGGGCGCCGATGCGCTCGTCCCCGAGTCTGTCTCCGTCTTATTCCCACTTGAGATAATCATAAACAACAGCGCCTGTGCCGCGAGGTCGGGAAAACCCCGCCCGGTGCGGTTGAACGTGCGGTTGAAGTTGGTTGGGAGAGTGGCGAAGAAAGATGAGATGGCTGAGGATTGGTAGGCGGTGGCTGGGAAGTAGTTGGAAAGCCTCCACTACTGAAGTCGACACCGATTTCGGGGCTAAATCCCTCTGTGCCGTCGACGGCGGTGACATAGGGGCAAGTGAGAAGAAATGGGGGTGTGAAGGGGCCGGTGCATTCGCTGACATTGTTGTGCTGGCCCCGGACACCGCCCTTAATATTTCAAGATTTGGCTAGTGTTGATTGGTCATCGTCGCCCTTTATTTTTGAAAGATTTCCCATGTGTCTCCGTGCACTGGCCGGGGGCAATTCCTCTGCCGGCTCAGGCTGGTTAACACAGCGAGTCGTGGTGATTTACAGTTGGTTCCCGCGGAAAAATATTGCCGCCTTTGAAAACTGCCCTAAGTGACCCCGCTGCAATCCAGATCTCTTTGGGTCCGCGAGATCGAAGAAAATTGCGGCTCCGTTGCGTTCCACAGCGGGATTTCCAATATTGCCTAAAGAGGGAGCTGGCGGTGTTTGCGCAGGTTAATGCTTACATCAGCGCCTGGATAATCTTCTGACTTCCACTTGGTGCGAGAGACGAGCAAGTGTCTGCCAACTCTCCCTTCCGGGCCTTCCCTGCGACGCTGTTAACGACTCCAAACTCACGAAATTTAACGACCACTGCCTTCAATGGCGGTAAACGACGCATCCACGCTCACCACCCTGCTCCCATCTACCTCTTACCTCCTTGCATATTCCCTCCCTCTGCTCTTCCTCTCCATCCTCCTCACCTTCGCTGGCGCATTCCTGACTCTCGACCGAACTCGGTCCTTTCCGCCCGAGCGTTATGGCGTTCTTCCTGGCGCATTCGAGCAAAAGAAGCGACTTCAATGGCTTCTGGAAGGAGGCGTCGGCGGGCTTGCTGCAGGACACGCGTTTGGTGGTACGTCGCCTACGAGTACACCTGTGTAAATCTACTCACCCGGACTTAAGTCCATTTCTCGACATTTCTGTCCCTGATGGTTCCGGCTATATCGACGTCATCCCCTCTCAATTCTAAGTCCTTCCTCGCAGTTTGGCTGCTATCGTGCATGATTACCACCTTCCTAGCCGGCAGATGGCGTTATTTTGCCCTCACGTTCGTTGGAATCTCTGGCGGGTAAGTCGAGACGGCATATCGTGTGCATGCAACTGACACCGTTCTACCAGCGCCGTCTTCGCCATTGCCGTCTCGGTTATCATCCACCCTTCTCTCCTAGCGCGCATAATTATAACAGCAGTGTTTGCTCCCACATTGACTCTCTTCGTCCTCTTGCCGATCCCCCGAATCCAGCACTCTGCCGTTCGTTGCGCCACCGCGTCCACCGGAGCGTTTGGTCTCGTTCTCTCCATTGCCCTCCTCGCCAACATACCGGCGTGGGCGAACGTATGGGAGCGCCTGTGGGTAGCGCAGGACCTTTCCAGCACGTGGGGGACAAGCAAGGAGAAGGGCCTTAGTGTCGGTTTTTGCTTGTTCTTTGCAGCTGGAATAGCTTCCGACTGGCTGCTCAGGCGCAAATTCGGAGAATGTCCAGACGAGGTGCGTGTCCATTTTCGTCGCTCACGACACAATCAGCTTATTTCGAGCTCTGTCAAGAAATGGGATAGCTATCTCGCCAACTACGCTGCAAGTCTTCCAAACGCTGCGGACCGCGCGGGGACGTTCACTCCTCTCGTATCTTTCTGGGATCGTCTCTTCGGCTCAGTTCCTCCCACAAGAGGTCCCAAAGATATCCTCTTCCCTGATGAAGACGTCGACGACGTCAAGCTCGCCCCTGGCAAGAATCGCGAGTCGTTCGAGTTTCAGCAGAGCCCCGCCTTTTTGAAGAAAGGCCGCTCTGTCGGGCCTGCGCGGTTCCAGGCGCGGATGGCCGGGAAAAAGCGAGGCGCAGTCAAGTTCAGGCCCGTGGGGCAGGAAGGCTTGTCTTCGGACGAGGACGAGGAAGACGATCCCTTCCACTCGCCGCAGCGTAGCCCGACGAGCCCGAAGCTTCAGCGCCCGTGGCTGCGGGAGAAGATGTCCATGGCCTCGACGACCCCGACACTCGTTGACGACGCCTCTGCCAAGGGCAAGGACCTTGACTTTGACAAGGAGATCGAGCGCGTGCGGGGTGCCAAGAAGCGGCATGCGGACTCAGGGGAGGCGCCTGACTATTCCGACTATGAGGAGGACGTGACGAGTCTGGCCGCACCGAAAGGCGGGTCGAAGGACAAGGACTGGAGCCCGGGCTTCCTGCAGCGGCATAGATCCGGCGGGAACGCGGTCTCATCCACCGCCGGATCGCAACGCACCGCCGTGAGCGCGTCGAACACAAGCTCCGCGCCGCTCGGTGCGGTCCCGGCGACGCCGTCGCTCATCAAGGCGCTCGACCGAATAGCGGTCGCGCAGAAGGACGCGTTTTCGCAGGCGCCGGCGGACGGGATGCCGCAGCCGGCATCTCCGCGGGAAGAGTACAAGGGCGCGCGGTGGGACGACTTTTGGAAGGAGGTGAGGGACAAGGCGAGATAGCGTGGTATGAGTTCCCCTCGCTAGGAGTGGGGGCGTTGGATATTTAATTATATTGTTATGATCTTTACGTTGTTAATGATACCCTTTGTAACGAATTACGACTTTGCGTAGCACCTGGCTTCGCTAAACGAGCGTGTTAGTAAGAAAGCCTTCGCCCAGACCAGATTTCTTGGATGCTATACAATAATACCGAATTTAAGACAGTGTTTCATGTTTGTGTCTTGCTTACAGAAAGTAGAAACTCAGTGGTACAATTACATACATATTCTTGTCCTTCGAGATAAATCACGGCAAAGGCTTTCCAGAGTTGATGGCGTTGGCGACTTGGCTAGTATTGGGACGATTTTCAGCATATCTGGGACACTTGTCAAACTCGGAGCCAGAAGAATAACATTGAGTCCTTACCGCTCGTAGCTATCGAGGTACAGCTCAGCTGTGCTGCAGGTCGCTTTGAATGCAGGACAGTTAAATAGTCGGTCGATCCAGGCTCCAAATTTCTCGCCCGTCGGGATCTCGAACCCGCGGTAGTGCTTCAGAACGTTAGTGGCCCTGAATATCCCTGCGAGAAGAGGGAGGGGTGTGAGTAGAGAAAGTATGAATGCAGTCCCGACGAACATGGGCCGACCATGACATCACTCAGGCTAAGATCGCCATGTTCATGCCAGAGGCCGAGGCCAGCGGCGAGAGCCCTCTGCTCTCCGACACCGGAGGCGCCTCCACCTTGCACGATCTCCTTCTCCGCTCTCTCGAACAGCGCTACCAGACCTTCGAGCGCCGCACGGAAGTCTTTGCCGCCTTCGATCTGGGCGCTTTCTTCCTGGGCCTGGAGGAAGCGATAGAAGGCGGGGACGAGCGCTCGGCTGATGTGGTCGCACTGTAGACGGACGAGGGCCCGGGCATCTGGAATGCGGTTATTTGGGTGCAGGTAGCAGCAAGAGGAGTGGGCGAACACGGGTCGGTGGGTAAGAGGCTTCGTTTCGTCGTGCTAGCGGCAAGGCTGTGGGGGAGCATCTGAATATTATCCCGGAAAGAGGAGCCAACGCACTCCTCGAAGTATTCGAGAATCACGGTGCTTTCGTTTAGACCGCGCGGGGGCGAGTACTTATGCAATTTGAGGCCTGGGACGAGGCCTTTGGGAGACACCTCGAGAAGTTCCGCAGGTTTTTTGTACGGGTCGACTTCGTAATACTGTGAAGCTGTGAGCCCGCAAAGGGATCTTTAAGCACGTCCATTCATTTTACTTTGTACGGAATGCCGAGGTACTCCAACGCGACCCAGACCCGTTGAACGAAGGGACAGAAACAGCTGCCAAAAAGAGTGATATCTTCTGCATCGGAGTGCCTCTCGACGGTTTGCAAGGCCGCGCCTGTGCATTTGAGGTGGTAGTGCTTTTGTTCAGGCATCGTGGAGGTGAGAGCCGGGCCGCCGGTTACGTCATTTCAAGATTTCTCTTCTGGCCATCATCACCGTAGGCGCGTGAGCCTGGACACGATGGCCACGACTTGGGAGTCGATGTTCACCTCGCCGCCGCCCAACATCCTAGCGAGGATGCGCCTCGAGGGCGTCGGATCTCATGCATTCAGATATCTGTATAATTTCGAAGGCACGCCGGACCAGGTTCGAAGCTTAACCCTTAGAGAGACGGAGACATCTGCTGCGTCCTGCCCGCCCGCCCAGCAAGAACAATATAGAACTCAAGAACATCGGTTCTTCACCGAGACTACGTTTGTCGATGTTACGCTTCTGTACCCTGTGCTCAGCCTGCACAACCGCGCAGAGACCGTTTTACGCGCGCTCGACCTAAGAACATCGAATTATTTCATGGCGGTACCTCCGTGCCCACCCCAGCCCTCTCGCCCGATCCTTTTCTTTACACCTCCTATTTGGTCTGAGGGCAAGACCACCGCGCTTTTATGTAAACCAAGGTACTATTGCTTCGGTGGTCACCGGGTAGGTAAGAATAATTCCTTGCTCCTTCCTTCTGACCGTGATGCGTAGGCTAGGTCAATCTTCAAAATGGCGGTCTTCCAGGGCCAAACTGTCCAGCTCTCACCAGATCCCTTCGAGCTCGTGAGGAGATTCGGAGATTTTCTCCCAGACAGGCCAGATGCAAGATCTGATCCTGCATCCTGGGTGGACGGACCAGGAAGAGGCGGCGGTGGCCGGGGTGGAGGGGGCAGTTGGGGAGGCACGGAGGAGCGCGGGGCGACAGTCGTGGTGCACGCCGCGCACCGGATCGCAAGGCCCCCGTCGCGCCAGCCACAGCGAACTCGATCAGCAGTACCGATGCCACCTCCGAGAGGTTCGATGACACCTTTTGGTGGGTCCATGAGATCTCCCCACCAACCCCGCCTCCCGACTCTTCCAACTCTCCTCCTCATAGCCTAACTAGGCATAAAGTCGTCATTATCAAGAAGCTGAATCCTCAAGAACGACCAGAGGGGCACTTTAATTCACTCCCTAAAAATCAATGAGTATCTTACTTTACCGCCTAAATACTTACCTCTGAAATTATTAGAATACTATACTGACGACATACGATATTCAAAAGCGGCACCAGGTTAGAGGTGTCAATAAAGGAAGTAAGGCCAACAAGTGGCACGGCCCGCTACCTGAAGTACATAAAACAAGGCTCAAAGGTTTCCACTGTTCAAGGAATCTAACATTTTGGTGATTGGTCCCCTGCAGTAGACATGAGGATTGGACATCAAGATCTACGTAGTTTTGTCCTCACTTTGGACAGCATTTTTTTTGGTCTGTTTGTGCGCATTTGTGATGAGACGTTGAGGCCATTTTTTGGCTGATTCCCTCTTGCAGCATAAACCGTGGTGAAGAGAGACGGGTCGGTTACGCAGAACCGGCAGACTCCTCTAGAGCGATCATCTTCTCGTGGTTGCAAATGGTCTCCCCATCGCAGAACTTCAACGGCCAGTAAGTGGGTAGACAGCAGAAGCGAGTTAAGGGCTTCTCGATGTTTCTGAGTCTTTACCATGGATAAGTAGTAAACTGGTTGTTCCAATTGTGGGACCGTGCCAGTATAATATATCCTCTTCCTCCCAGCTGATCCGGACATGAACCGACAGAACGGTCATACTAGCCGGCTTACCAAACAAGACCAACTTGGCTCCTGTTTTAGACCAGTATAATTTACTAGGTGTCGGCGCTAGCGCAGACTGCAACGTTGCTTTGGCTTTGTTTTATTTTGCACCAGGCCCAGGTCAAGCACATATCAAGCTGTTGGCAGTCTCTTTATAATTTTACCGAAGCCTACGTACGTTACAGCAATCCTAATTCGACGTCCCTGAGCCGGATACATCCGCATCGCCGTCCGTCCCCTTCACTTTTGTCGCGTAGTCATTGCATCCATCGTCTTCAGCGCGGCGCTTAGCAGGGCTCGTATATAGCTGAAACCTGCTGCTCACCTCCGAGCTGCTGGAAAGGGGCGCCGGCAGGGCTCTCCCCCCCAGAAGGTTGCCGCTCCCTTGCGAACAGTCAGCTGGTGAATGCTACGGGTATTTGGAACGCGTCAATTGGCTGCGTCGGCGGCTTTAAAAACGTTGATCAAATTACCTGTCCGCCGTTAGCCACTGGAATACCTGTCTCGACACCAATTGTTGCTCGTAAAGTAAGCGCGTTAATCATGATAATAGCAAGCGACGCACCCTGTGCTTCTGCCTGCGGCCTGAAGAAGAGTCTCCGATGCTCTTCATGCCATCGACAGGGGTGTTCAATTGGACAGGCCGAACATCATTCGCGATGGGACCACCACCTAGGAGGAGCCGATGAACTGTGGCGGCGCAGGTGAGGTGACGGACGGAGTGCGACGGCGATGAGGAAAGTTGCTGGGTGTATGCTGCTCGGAATAAGATGAACGGATGGCAGTATAGAAGGCAATACACCCGCTGTAAGTGCTAGCACAGCCCACGCCCTAGCGTCTTCTTGGAGATCGGCAGTTATTGTAGGATGGCGACCGATTGTACAGTGCACGTACCCTGTGTTAGCCCCAGTGCGGAGCAGCTCCTGGTCTGCCTGCGCCGAAGACGCGCTGAGGTAGCCGCCAATGAGGAGTCAGGCTTGGGAGGGCTCGGTGCGGAGCAACTCACATTTGTGAACGCTGTGCGAGCTGGGCATCGTGGTGTAAAGGAAAGATAACCGGGAGGGGGGCCGGTGGGTAAGATAAGTGTGTTTAGCGAAAAACATGGGTGTGCGAGCCGGGTATCGTGAATCGTGATGCAGAGGGAAGGAAAGACAGCCGGGAGCCAACCAGCGGGCTGACTCCCACACCGTGGCGCTTCGTGGACGAGTGCGACGTCGGAACTGACTTTAGTTGAAGCAAGGCTGGTGCGCTGTGGGGCGCGTTTTTTGAGGCATTTTTTTTGGAGGCACGAGTGTACCGGGAGCCCGTGGAGGTGTTGTTGGTCAAGAGAAGAACAACACGTAGTAACGGGATGCACCAGAGAATGATTTAGGAAAGGGTCACGGAAGGCGGAGTTGAAAAGAAGGGACGCAGGCAAACATGATGGTATTTACTATTTGTTCTGGCAGATCAGTGGTTTTAGAGTAGACTCGTGAACCAGTCGATGCTAGCAGATTGATCTCAGTCCGAATGCGGAACATCATGCAAGCAGAGACAACAATCACGCAAATAGATACATCAATCAGACAAATAGAGTGCAACAGGGAGATCAACTGCTAGCGGACTGGGCCCCCATGGCGCTGGTTTGGCGGAAGGAATTTTCTCCCGCCATTTCAGACCTCGGGACTTAAAAAAATCGAGCGTTTGGGGGGTCTGGACGCTCTAGAAAAGTGTAAAAATTTCCTATATCAAAATGGAATAACTTTTGATTCTAAGTAGAATGAGCCTAACATGTTTCGGGCTTTTACACCAACTCGAGCTCATCGTCAGCGCACGGACCACCTGTTTGTGCCAGTGCATTCCAATTCTCCTTCCCAGCGACGAGAACATACTTCAAAGTACATAAATTTACCACAGCATATTCCCTGGCATATACACAATACATCCCTTGCATTGAATTGGCCCCAAACTCATATCTGTCGGCGGCGTCGTCGTCGCCGACGACGATGACCTCAAAATTTGATCGGAAACAAGTTAGGCTCATTCGATAGAGAATTTAATTCTACACTACCTCAACCTAACATGCCCGAGGTCGATTTTTCAAGTTTTTCGACCAAGGCCCGAGGTCTGAAATGGCGGGGAGAAAATCCTCCTGCCAAACTGTCGCCAAGGGGGCCCAGCCGGCTACGCCTGATGCGAGTTCCACGAGTGTTGTGTATACATCTGTTTGCGCGTAGCCGGATGGGGACGAGCCTAGTTTTAGAGCGATGAGGAGAGTGCAGGAGACCAAATATTTGTTCTGGCAGATCAAAAAGCCGATCAATGAAATAATTTAGAACGTGGGCCTAGCAAAGCAAGGTGATCCGCCTCCTCCTAAAGCCCTCAAGCCCTCAAGCCCTCAAGCTCAAAAAAATTTCCCTAACACCAAAGTTTAAGTCCATGGCTCGGCGCGTTAAAAATACTTACCGGCGGCCTGGCAGCCTGAGCGCAACTTTCCGGAATGATCAGGCGGGATCGAACCCAATAGGAGGCTCGGAGCCCTATAAATGCCCTCCTGCATCCACTTGTTCGCCTTCCCCGGACCCTTCAAGTTGCGCGTCTTATGTGCAATTCCTGGCTTCGACACAGCTGTTGCTGGGACCTGACCCAGGATCTAGACGCCATCTTCCCCCCTCTTGAAAGCAGCTACTCCCTCGACGTGTACCTCGACATGTTCTTTAACGACCTCAGCCGCTGGCCGGGCGTCACAGAAACATTCATCTCCTCGGTCGCATGCTGCCGCACCCGCGGTCCAACGGGCTACCCATTCCTCCTCGTCCGCCTTCTCCACCCGAAGTACCCTGCCCTCCCCATCTTGCTAAAGCTCCAAGGGACTGAGGGTGCCCCCCCAGAAATCCCCCGATATCCCTGGCTCATGACTGAAGCGTCCGCTTTCACCTTTGCCGGCATGTACCAGACCGCGCGCCGGCTGGTCGGTGCGCGCTATGACGAGTACCACGCGATGACATTCCCCCTGCTGCCCCACGCCCTCCCTCTTAGCTATGGCTGTCCTCGCAGCCACCCCAGCATCGTCGACCTCCTCGTGCTCACAGATCTCGCGACTGAACACGACCCCACGTGTGCTGGCTTCACCGCAACGTTCTTTATGGCGCTGAAAACACTCTTCAACGGAATCGTGACCAGCAGCGTGAAGCGGCACGCTACGGCGATGTATTTGTCCAGGGACCTCAAAGAAGACACGAAAAGTGCCGTTGTCGACGCGTTCCCCGCCCGGCGGGAGCACATGCAGGAACAGATCGCTCTCCGTCGTCGAGGCCCGAGTACCGCATACTATGTATGTTTTGTCGACTTTTCTTTCGAATATGCTCCCTGACTCGTATTTAGAGCAAACTTCGAGAGGAGATCTCCAAAACCTCGCGCGATTTGAAGGCCGCGTTGGCACAGGTCGCTATTTTGGAGGAAAAGATCGTCCGACTCACTGAGTCGTGACCAAATGAATTTATTTCCTACTTTTTGGTTTCTACTCGGGGCTTCTCGCACAGAACTCGCGTCTGGTGCTAGCGCACTCGTTACTTTCCCACATTTTCTGTGTCAGTTAGTTACGTCCAAAAAGCGGTCGTGCGTCTGCGACGTGATACAATAACGAACTTATTTATTCCAGTGGGATATCATGTGCTTGATTCCTCGCTTCAAAAAAAGCCCCGGCTACCTCTGCGACACATCGTCGTCGCCGTCATCCATACCCTCACTCTCCTTTCCCTTCTCCTTCTTCGTCTGCTCCATCTTCATAACCCGAATGATTTCTTCGAGTTCGAGATTTCTGGCTTTCGCGGCGGCGAGCTTACGCTCAAGCCGGTCCGCTCTTTCCTGAGAACTATCGGCCTATATTGAGACATTATCAGTCGCTGTTTCACAACTCAAGCAGTACAACACACCTCCTGTGCTGGGCCCAGGGCTCGAGCGGCTGCGATCTTGTCCATAATCCGTTGTTTTGCCTCAGCATGGCCAGGCGCGATGGCGATGCTTTCGTCCTCGAAAGCAGTCAGCTTGATGAGTGGGAGGGTACTGGCCCAGGAATAGTTGTCTCGTTGAATTTCAGCGCCGTCGAATAAAATCTTGAGGCATCCCAACAAGCACGACGAGAACCACAAACAGTTCGAACCAAGGAGGGTGTAACACGGACAAACTTCCCTGATGCTTTGCGCGAGAACTAGTAGGTCGAGGTGGTCAGGGCGGGAAAGAGGAGCGAATTCCATCGTCGAAATAATGTAAGATTGGGTTGCCTTGAGGGGGGACGCCATAGTTTTGGTCATAGACATGCGGTCGACGGCAGGGAGTGAGCCCAATTGCCACCAGTTACTGTCCCTCTTCCCGCCCACCCGCTCCAGCGTTAAGAAACCCGAGGGCTCGAGACTCCCTTTGTTGCTAATGGCGGCCAAGAGAAACCCGTGGCCCGTAAGACCCGGCTGCCGACAGTGATGAATATAGTGGACGTCAAGAGTTGAGAGAGCGGAAAGAATCGCTGCTCGGGAGATAACTATGTCAACACCTCGATCTAGGACGCAGTTCTTGATGTTCATCTCAAGCTGTCAAGGGTGGGGAGGCGCAGAGCGAGATCGTGGAACTTGAAACGGGCCTCGAGAGGGGCGAAATTGTGGAGCGGGGAGACTACGATGTTCAGGGAGGGAGTGAGACGGTGGATGACAGGAGGCAGGAGGCAGGCGCAAACAGAATAACCGCCGAAGCGTTGAAGAACGAACGTTGCGAGTGGCTGACTTTTTGCGAGCAGATTTAGGCGATCGGCATAAACTAAATGATGTCCGATCCGGTTATGCGGAAGTCGTCGAAAATTTTAGGCACTTTTTTTGACCTTTTCGAAGCGGATTTGCGAGAAACGCACGAATTCGAGGTCAGAAAGCGTGGGAAGGTTGTTTTTGACGCGGACGCAACTGGATCGGACATCATTTTGCTTATGGCAAGTTAGGTGTGGGTAACGTGACCACACACGTCCTTCCCTGCCGAAATGTACGCGCTCGCTGTCTGGGCCGGTGTCGAGGCTAACACTTTACAGGGGCGCCGCTGTTGCCATCGATTCACCGGAGATCGCACGGGCCAGCCTACATGTCCGTCTACCCTTCGTCGCCCATCTCTACGCCCTTCCGTTTCTATCCCTCTATCCTCTGCTTGCATACGCATACTACGTCAAGTACGACGAGTGGATAGTCTCGGAGGAGTGGACTTTCCTCGCTTGCGTTGCTCTGGGGGCCAGCCATGCCCTCAGCTTCCTTGTAACAAAGTGGAGCGGTGCCGCACGGGCCTGGGTCACCACCAACGCCGCAAAGTCCGTACAAGAAGCAGACTGCATCCGCATTGTCCCCCATGTCCACCGCGGCCAGGGAGATATCGTCCCGATAAACAAAAAAGTCGAGTCCGACCCGTCTACTTATACGTTTAGTTATCAGCGCGACACCTATATTATTCAGTCGCTAGAGCCTCTCATCTTTACCCGTCTTCCGTATCCTTCCTCGGGTCGTCCAGTCCTCTCCGCATTCCTTCAGCCCAAGGGACTCCCCACGGCAGACCTCCCCAGTATGCTGTCCCTCTACGGCGGCAACGAGTTCAACATCCCCATCCCTTCCTTCACCGAGCTCTTTAGCGAGCACGCAACCGCCCCATTCTTCGTTTTCCAAATATTTTGCGTGGCCCTCTGGTGCTTGGACGAGTACTGGTACTACAGCCTGTTCACACTCTTCATGCTCGTCATGTTTGAGTGTACCGTCGTCTGGCAGGTGTGTATCTATTTCTGACGCCAGCGTCTTACTTATATTTCCTTCCAGCGCGTCCGCACATTGACCGAGTTTAGGACGATGTCCATCGCCCCGTATCCGATACAATGCTATCGCGACAAGAAATGGCGAGAGGTGCAGACGGACCAGCTCCTACCAGGAGACGTAATATCACTCGGTGAGTACTATTCCTACGCTCCCCATCCTTTTCTAAAAGGTCATAGCCCCGCAACAAAATGAGCTTAGCGTCCCTGCTGATGTGCTCCTTGTACACGGCACCTGCATTGTCAACGAGGCTATGCTCTCCGGCGAATCCACACCCCTCCTCAAGGAGTCTATTCAGCTACTGGAAGCCACTGAAAATCTGGACGTCGACGGTTCGCACAAGAACGCTGTTCTCTTCAGTGGCACCAAAGTATTGCAAGCCTCCGCTGCCTCCCAGAACGGACTCGCGGCTCCCCTCAAGACCCCCGACGGCGGCTGTCTTGGTGTCGTACTTCGCACTGGCTTCGGAACCGCCCAGGGTCAGCTCGTGCGCACTATGATTTTCAGCTCGGAACGTGTCTCCGCGAACAACCTCGAGAGCTTCCTCTTCATCGGCTTCCTGCTCATATTCGCCATCGCCGCGAGTTGGTATGTGTGGACCAAGGGTATCGAGCGCGATCTGAAGAAGAGTAAACTTCTGCTCGACTGCGTGCTCATCATCACGAGCGTCGTGCCCCCCGAGCTGCCTATGGAATTGTCTTTGGCGGTGAACGCTTCACTAGTCGCTCTCTCAAAATATGGTGTGTGATTTCCGCGATTCGTTCGACGGGCCCACGCTCATCTGCCATAGCCATCTTCTGCACGGAGCCGTTCCGCATTCCATCCGCAGGGCGCGTCGACGTCTGCTGCTTTGACAAGACAGGCACGATCACGACCGAGAATTTGGTGTTGGAAGGCATCGTTGGTGTCGAGTCAGTCCTCCACGATTCGAGTTCCATGCTATGTACTAATTTCGTGCTAGCCCCTCGGATCATCGCAAACTGGTCGACGTCAAGGAGACGTCCCGCGAGACGACCCTGTGTATCGCCGCTGCCCACGCATTGGTCCGCCTGGATGATGGTACGATCGTTGGTGATCCCATGGAAAAGACGGCACTCGCGGCACTGGACTGGAATCTTTCCAAAGGTGGGAATTACCGTTCCATCTCCCGCACCTTTCGCTCACACCCTCGCAGGCGAGCAGATCTCCCCCGCCAATTCCGGTGCGCCCCACAAAACGCAGCTCTCTATCCGCCGGCGCTTCCAGTTCTCCTCGGCCCTGAAGCGCATGTCGACGGTGTCGAACCTCCCTGGAGGAAAGACATTTGCGGCCGTCAAGGGCGCCCCGGAGACGATCAAGGGCATGCTGTCGGTCGTGCCCCAGCACTACGACGATACGTACAAGTACTTCACACGCAAGGGGAGCCGTGTCTTGGCGCTCGCGATGAAGGAGATGGAGCCCATGTCGGTCGATCGGGTGAGCACTTTTACCCTTCTCCGAGCGAACGTCACTGAAGGAAAAAAAGATCAACAAGCTGTCGCGGGACGCGGTGGAAAGTCAGCTTGTGTTTGCGGGCTTCCTCGTGTTCCACTGCCCGCTCAAGGCCGACGCTATCGAGACGCTTCAGATGCTTGCGGATTCTTCGCACCGCGTACGTATACATACATTTTCTGGGAATCATGGCTGATAGTTTTGTAGTGCGTGATGATCACCGGGGACAATCCGTTGACGGCCGTCCATGTCGCGCGGGACGTGGAGATCGTCGATCGCGAGGCGCTCATCCTCGACCTGAAGGAGAACCCTGCGCACGAAGGGGACCTTACGTGGCGCACCGTCGATGAGAGCAAAGTCATCCCTGTCGATCCCTCTGAGCCGATCGACGTGTCGCTCTTCGAGGAGTATGACATCTGCATCACGGGCGCAGCGATGAAGCAATACCAGGGACGCCCCGGCTGGAATGATCTTGTACAAAACACGTGGGTGTACGCGCGCGTGTCGCCGGCGCAGAAAGAGTACATCCTCACCACGCTCAAGACGCTGGGGTACACGACCCTCATGGCGGGCGATGGGACTAACGACGTTGGGGCACTAAAGCAGGCGCACATCGGTGTTGCGCTGCTGGACGGGACGCCCGAGGACTTGCAGAAGATCGCGGAGAGGCAGAGGCTCGAGCGGATCAAAAAGGTTTATGAGAGTCAGTTGTCGATCTCGGCGCGCTTCAACCAACCGCCCCCGCCGGTCCCCGCGGCCATCGCGCACTTGGTCCCTAACGCGGTCGCGGCACAACAACGCGCGGTGGCGGATCTGACAACGGCAAGAAAGAGGAATCCTATGGAGCGGGTGAGCGCGACAATGCTTTCCGTGGTTGCCTCGTTTGACGATTTTCGTGTAGTTCAATCTCGAGGCTATTACTAGCAAGATGGCGGATCTTGACGATGAGGATGAGGTGCCCAAAATCAAGCTCGGCGACGCCTCCTGTGCGGCACCGTTCACGTCGAAACTCTCGCATGTTGCGGCTGGTACGTGGTGCTCCTCGTTCCTGTCGTTAACTGTCTAACCCGTCCACAGTTACACATATCATTAGACAAGGTCGATGCACCCTCGTCGCTACTATCCAGATGTACAAGATCCTCGCACTTAACTGTCTCATCACGGCATACTCGCTCAGCGTGCAGTATCTCGATGGTATTAAATTCGGAGACTATCAGTATACCATCACAGGTGTCATGATGTCTGTTTGTTTCCTTTGCATATCGCGCGCCAAGGTATGTACTCGCGACCATCTCAATCATCTCTGCTAAAGTGTATGCCTCGCAGCCTGTAGAAAAGCTCTCACGTGAGCGCCCGCTCGGCAACATCTTCAATCTCTACGTCTTCCTCTCTATCGTGCTGCAGTTTGCGCTCCATATTGTGACGTTGGTATACATGACCAACCTCGCGCATCTCTACGAACCGTGCGTTGTCTAGCTTTTCCTCCGTGACCATTCCATTGACTTTGGCGATTTTAGGCGTGAGGGACCCATCGATTTGGAGGCTAAATTCGAACCGAGTCTCCTGAACACCGCCATCTACCTTCTCGGCCTCTCGCAACAAGTGTCTACGTTCACGATCAACTTCCAGGTATTTTTCTTGACGCTGTTGCCAATTGATCGCAACCTTATTCTCACCAGGGACGGCCTTTCCGTGAGGGAATCAGGGAGAATCAGTACCTCTATTGGGGACTTGTCACTGCCAGCGCTGTCGCATTCTCTGGTGCTACGGACTTCATGCCAGAGCTCAACAGATGGCTGCAAATCGTAGAGATGGCGGCACCTGTGCGTTGATCGTCCACGCTCTATTCCGCCGGTGCTCACGCTTGCTTTGCTTCTCAGTTCAAGGTGCGCTTGACAGCGAGTATGATCGTCGACTTTGCGGGATGCTGGGTGATTGAGGTTGTGTGCAAGCACTTTTTCGCGGACTTGGAGCCGAAAGAGATGGTTACTCGTGGACGGGAGCGACGGGAGGCAAGACGGGCGGAGCAGGAACGCTTACGGATTACCAGTGAGGCCGAACAGAGTTCCGAGAAGAAGGAACAGTAGATATAATTTAATTAGCATTGCTCGACGGCCATGCAGTTCCACAAATCACTTACAAGTTCAAGTTGTTACCCGGCCTGGACCGTTCGGAGTTTGAAATTCTCGGGCCGCCTCACATGCGGTTTACATGCACACCAACATGCACATAGCATTCTTAACAGCTTTTCGCTGCTGCGGCACTGCGCAGCACTGCGCCTGAAAGTCCACTTGTGTACCACCATGTCCCATGACCGTCCAGGATTCTTCGCTGGCTGCACCAATTTCGAAATTTCGGGCGGGGTGTTCAACGACATCGCTGGGGACCTCAACCAATTCTCCAGCCAGCACTTCGCTGTCCAATATAACCAGGTTAATGGCGACATGGCGAGGTACAATTCTCCAACAATTGTCAACTTTGGTGGTCAGGCTCCACCGATGGCACCCAATCTCCGCTATGACCCGGGGCGGCCAAGGAGAGGAGCAGGGAGAGGTTCGGTGATACCCCACATTTGCTCCTCAATCTAACGCCCCATTCGCAGGGAATCATTCGGGGATCAGAATGGCACCGTATTCTAATAGTCGAGGCTCAGAACAATCAGCATTTCAAGGTATAGGCAACTGTAATTTTAATTGTTCTATTCCCAACCTCATCTCATTGACAGCGGGTCGAATCCCGGGACGCGGGGGCATACCATCGCAATACAATGGCAATCCCTCGTGGCCAGCCCCTCAAGGCGGGGCTCATCCGCGAGCCCAACATCCCCCCCAGCATCCTCCCCAGCATCCTGGGGCGGATGGTGGATTCCTCAATGCTGCGCGACGCGAAAATCCTTGGACATATATTCCTCCTCCCATGCCTTCGCCCTCTTCCCATCCTTCCCACCGAAATCCCGAGCCTGCTGACGATACGTTGTCCGATGCAGAATCCCCGGAGTCGGGAGACGAGGGAGATGATCAATCCGACGACGAATCAGAAGACGGCGCTCGTATGACTCTACATTCAGACGATTCCGCTTCGCTTCAAGGACCGAATAACAATAGAACCCGACAGCGCAGGCAGTCCGTCTAGCTTAACGCCCGGCTGTATTATTCCATTGGTTGATGTTTAGATATGGCTTTTCACACCCACGACCCAGGTCCGACAGTTAGGGAATGAGAGGGCAACAAAAAGTACAATGAAGCGCGATCGAACCGAAATTAACCATTCCAGTGTTTTTTTTAATTGTTTCTCGGCTTTACGCGGGGGACAGATTAGAAGTGTGCACCGCCGCCCTCCCTAGCGGATGCCGGCGAGGCGTTAATCTATCCTTTGTTTCTTGACGCGAGCCAGTTCAACTTCTCGCATCCCTCACGCTGTTGACAGGTGCCTCAAGGTGGACCCACACTTTCTCGGTTCTACTCATTATGCTAGTTCGGGGATGCTTTCACGTCGCATAAATGGACTTTGGGACATGGTTTGTGTTGGCGCGCCACCGAAAATTTCAACTTAAGAGCCCCGGATGAAGATGAAAAAAGCGGCGGGATCCACATGGTGCTTTCAAGGGTTCACAGCATCTCGCGAGGCATCTTTGATTCTGGTTTGAATTTGGCTGTCTTGCATGGAGAACTGATTCGGACCATGTTGCAGAGTCGTGTTTCGAGCTAACACCGAAGCCTTGTTCTGAAGCTTTTCATATTCCTCGCGCTGTTGGCAGATGACTCCTTGGTGGACCCATACTTCTCTCGCACCGCCGTGCTTGTCGGGCCTACTCATTGTGCTAGCTCGGGGATGCTTTCAGATAGACTTTGAGATAACATGACTTCTGTTCGCGTACCGCCGAAAAATTCCACTCAAACTAGAGAGCCCCGGATGAGGAGGAAATAACGCAAGGAGATCCACATGGTTCACAGTATCTTGTGAATCTGGCCTGAATTTGGCTGTCTTGGGTTCGGACCATATTGCAAAGTCGTGTTTCGAATGTTCTGAATTCTGATCAAGGTGTAGTCCAATGAGCCTCTGCATCCCTTTTTCTTCTGGGAGTCTGATACTTCCGCATTGCTACGAGGCCGGCGCCTTTCATTTGGAAGTCCGGCTATAAAGTGCTACTCGCGTGCAGTGAATGGATGTGCACCTTTTCAGCTGCGAAAGCAGTGTGCAGAAATGAATCGTACCACCATGAATTCACAACGTAGTGATATGTCGTATACATCAAATAACTATGCCCCAGTACCCTTCCGAATGGGAAGCTTCCAATTCTTCCATAAATATATAAACCATCCCTATCGACCCAACTGTCTCAAAGAGCGCGCGGTACCGGGGTGGATATCTCGCGAAAACTGAGAGGGTCGTGAAACTTTCCCCGTGAGACAGTGTCAGCGGCTGGAAGATGGGCCGGAACTTGTCGTCCAGACGCAGCCAGAATCTCTCCACCGCCAGCGTCCGGCACTCCTATGTAATTTGACACTGATGAGGAGCAAAAAGCAAGCTACAGCGATGTTCGCTTACTTGTACTGATAGCGGGAAGACGCCGGGGAACTGCGGGCACCAGCTAGGGTCTGGATCGGGACAAAGCGACATTTGATGACGCTGTATGATTTTGTCCGTCCGTTCCTCGATAGTTTTGGGCAGTATAAGCTCAAAATCTTGTCCCACTGGCGGCCATGATCCTAAACTTTTACCATATCAGATCCTTGATCTAAAATATAGCACCGGGAAGCACTACCTCTCGAGCAGGAGCTCGAGCCCCTGTTCCGCACGCTCGTTCGAATGGACGGCACAAGCCCTTTGCAAACATGCGCGCGCGTCGTAGGCCAGCTGGAGTGCAGTGTACCACCCCACCGTCGTGTGGCGGTCGATCCGTGCGCCCATGAATGGCAGTACACCAGGCATTGCGACCGGGAAATGGAACCCGCGCGCAGCCGTTCTGAAGCTGATGAGATCCCGAAGTAATGATAATATGGTCAAGTGCTCACATCACCTTTCTCTCCTCTGTGTATTGATCGCTCGTAATAGAGCTTGAGACTGTCGTAGTACCCTTCCAGGAGTAGCGCGAACGTGTAGTTGTTCACTGAACTCGAAGATCAGTACTATTAATGAAGATTGGCCGAAAAAACACACCTTGGAGACTGTGGTCCATGTATTCCTCGACACCTTCTAGCCCTTTTACAAGCGAGGTACTGGTAGTGATGCTAAATCTACTGAAATTTATTCCGTCGTAGGACAAGAAATGGGTTTCGGACCCGTCGCAGAGACATGCTCTAACCGGGATCAGCTTGTCCGTGATAACATCAGCATTTGTCCGTCTATTGAGATGCCAAACGGCTTTGTAAATGATGTAATGAGCATCGCACATCCCACTCAACATATAAAATCATACCAAACAGTTCACAGAGGACTTGCGCCAACGAATCGAGAAATTCTTTTTGTAGTTGGTGACGATGTTTGAGTTCTCTAACGAAGATGAGCATTCCGTCGCGACAAAATATCTCGCCCTCAAATTTTCCACCGCTGCTGAGTACAGTGCCGGGCACCGAATGCTCTGGCTTGTTGCGCAGGATCCCGCCGAACATACATACCAGCGATTGGAATGTCTGACATTTCTTCGTCAGCGACTTCATGGGTAACGAACTAGTACTCACCCCAGATAGGAACCGACCAGTCACGGTTTCATTATCCAGTTCAGGGATGGAACCTGGGCTCACGAAGGACTCGATTGTTTTTGTAACCAGTTTTTTTATCACTGCGGTCGGCAGCATGATGTTAGGAATGCTAAGGTCGCCCCAGCCAGCAAATGGGGTGTCGGGGCTAGAGGAAAAACCAAAGAATGGAGCCACAACAGAATATTTTGCCTCCGAAAAGAGTGTTCGGAGCGCCAGGAAGGTTTTGCTGGCGTCGATGAAGCTGGTGCCGTGGTTATTTCTGAGGGCGGCCAGGATTTCTAGGATCTCCTGGGAAGCAATGAAATCGTTGTAGTCAACGTATAAGCCTAGAATGAATGGAGTTTCTTGGAGGAGTACGGAAATAAATGAGAGGCAACACATACTCATCGCCGTCATCGCCGTCTGGGTGCCCGGTCGAGAGGAGAGCGCTGTGAGTTTTTTGGGGGTGCGAAAACTTTGAAACATATTCAGAGTAGTTGGAAGTAGCGAGCTCCAACAACTTACGCGGCGCTCGTTCAGAAAGTCGAGGGGAGGCGAATGATAGGGGCTGATTGGTTCTGTTTGGGCCTGCAGTTCCGGCGATCACGGTCCTTCACGGTCCTTCGGCAAATCCCGTACTTCATTTCGGCTTATTTCACCTCGCTCTGGGCTTCTGGGACGCAAAAACTCGACTCTAAAACTGTTTCATGCATTGATAAGCTGTAATTCACCCGTATGTCGAGACTTCGGCTGCACGCGGGGGATGTGCACCGCCACCTTCGCTAGCACCGCCGAGGTCTTGTTTCTCAACGCGAGCCAGTTCAACTTCTCGTATTCCTCACGCTGTTGACAGGTGTCAGGATGGACCCACACTTCTCTTGAGCCGCTGTGATTCTCGGGCTTACTCATTGTGCTAGCTCGGGGATGCTTTCACGTCACATAGATGGACTTTGGGACATGGGTTGTATTGGCGCGCCACCGAAGATTTCAACTCAAGGGTCCCCGGATGAAGATGAAACAAAGCGGCGGGATCCACATGATGCTTTTGAGGGTTCACAGCATCTCGCGAAGCATCTTTGATTCTGGTCTGAATTTGGCTGTCTTGCATGGAGAACTGGTTCGGACCATGTTGCAAAGTCGTGCTTCGAGCTAACACCGAAGCCTTGTTCTGAATTCTGATCAAGATGTAGCGCCTCTTTCGTTGTTCGTCCACAGCTTATAATAATAAGGACCAATTCCGGCATCATGTTAATCTGGCTTAAGAGTGCCGCTAAGTCCTGAAATCACTGCAGTCGCACCCTCCAGCCGACGTCCATCCGAACAACCAGCTTTCCTCCCTCTGAACTTCCCTGCGACACGCTATGAGTGGCTGGACGATGTTCAATAATGCCATGGGAAATATTAACCAGATCAACACCCAACACAGCGCCCCAGTGCACAATCACGCTGGAAGAGATATGAACCGGTGGAACAGTCCGACCGTGACGAATTACCACTGCGGACACGAGAACCCTCCTTCCAATACCCCTCCGCCCGATGCTCCTACCTGGATCCCTCCCACCCCAGGTTTGCCGCATTCACTTTATGCATTTGAAAGCAAGTTTATCAATTCTTTGAACTCAGAGCAAGGTAGTAGAGGGGGTAGGTCGAGATCGTTTGGTGCTCGAGCTGGAGCTCAGTCTGCGGCGATGCCCGGTATTTCATATCGCCTCAAGCTTACTCACCCGCATTCATCTTAAAAATGGCCAGGTCGTGTGTATCCGGCCGCGTTCCCGTCGGCGACGTACCATGCTCCGGACCGCCCGCGCCACCCGCAATCCGAGAACCATCGCCAGGAGATTGCATCAGCCATTTGACAAATAACTTGTGGCTTGTTTGGCCTTGTGAGCCTGTCGGCAACTTCCGACAAGCTCACAAGGTCAAAGCAGAGAAAAACATCTCTCGTAGAATTCACTACACGACCGGAGGATGTCTTGAAAAATCGGAGGATGTCCTCCACAATTTCCTACCACTCATGCACAGTGATTAGGTTTAATTTGTGCCCAATTTGTGCCACAAGACAGAGTCGATCCCGCGACCTTTTGGCGACCTTGTAAGAATTGGCACATGTTTTGTGGGCTTGCGAGATTGCGGGCTTGATTGACCTTGAATGGCCTTGTTTGGCCTTGTACAAGCTCACAAGCTATTTGTCAAAAGTCTGATGTGTATCAGAGGGCTCTAACCGTGAATCGGAGGGTACCATTGCTGCCCGCGAGGAGGACGCGGTTGACGAGGAGCAAGAACCCAACAAAGAAGCACAGAGTGAGAAGTAGAGCAGAAGTAGAGCACCAGACGTATCAGTGCTCGTTTGTATACATCACGATTTGATTTTATTCGTGCCTTTCTTTTTATTAATATTCTGGTGTCGTTCGGGGCCGCAAAAACTTCAGTACGTCTTACTCTGCGTGATTCCCTGGGGAGCATCAAACTCATTCGACCTTCCTTCTCCCATCGATACTCTTGCCGGCTGTCTAGTTCCTCGCACCCGCCCTCCTCCCCTTCTTTTGCTTCCCCGATTTTCTTCAGTCGGGTCAGTGATTCTCCATGCAAGTGCTCACAAACTACTCACTGCCAGTGGACCTGTTATTACCGTGGCTTGCAGCGTTGTTATTTGCATCTATATCACATCTTTGAGCAAAGAGGATATTCTTCAATCGACAAGACTTGCCTTGCGACAAATTCCGAGCTGGACGGTTGGGTTGATCATAGCCTCGATTTTGGCCGTGGCCGTATCCTTGTGGACTTGAGAAACCATTCCCCGGATTCAGGGTGTTACCTGGGCATGATCGGTGACTGAAAGAATACAAGTTAAGGGCCATACCATTCTGATAATTGAACTGATTGCCAGTAGCAGTGCTGGGACCAGTCTGTCCAGGGTTCCTCCACGCGTTTGGACCATCTATGAGCAGACAGTCAGCATGAGATATCTTGAAACAAATTCCGTACGATTTCCGCCGCGGCCGGGACCACCATAATATTCTGCGTACTGTGCATTGGTCTTGTACATCGGGAAACTGTAGCCATTAGCCCCGATGCCTGTTCGGAAGCCTGTGAGTAAGAAACTCAAAAAAATATTGACCCGCACCATTTGGAGGTCCAGGAATAAACTCGGTTAGGGTTTCTGAACGCTCTCGGTGCATTGCGGAAGCGTAGTTGATCTCCCCAGCATTGACGGTTCCATTCCCGTTCCGGGTCAGGCGATTGGCATGTTCCTGAGCCCGGCGATTGGCCTGTTCCTGAGTCTCATGGGGAGAGATGGCGGGGACTCCGAAGAACCTGGTAATGGTGGGACTGTCGTGTCGTGTCATGGTGCCAGAGCAGGTGTTGAATTCTCCTGCATTATACATTGTAATTGCAGCGCTAGGAGGAGGCCCTGGGTTGACGTTGTCGTGAGGTCGAGACATTTGGGTGATTGGCAAGGAGATAAAACCCAGAGGATGGGAAGGCTTTATATTTATAAACTTAAGCGCCGGTCGAACGTCACAAAAGAACAAGTGCTGTGGTGATTGTCTTGTGCAAGCGGAGATCCCCCAGGAGTATTGTCCGTTTATTTTAAAACGACGGCAGACCGCAGGCTTCTTTAGGTTTTCTCTTGGAAAACTCGATGCAATGTCGGACCAACACCGCGAATGTAGAGCATGGTGATACAGCATTTCCGCCAACTTGAATCAGAAAGGTAAAGTCAGGACATGAAACCGATTCAACTCGCTGCGTTACATAATCGCGGCAAAGTCATAACGACATATGTAGATGCCAAGCGTATTCTCCCCAACCAAGGTACTGTAGAAATCTTGTAAAGTCGCCGCTAGTGGATTAATATGTTGAAGTTCGTGAAATCCCTTGCGGGGCCCGGGATTCAGTCTCAGACTCGGATTCAGGATTCTCTGCCGTAGGGCGGCTGCGCTCTTTCTTCCCTCTGGACTTCCTCTTGGTCTTCGATCCTTGAGGTTTGGGGCTTTGGGCCCCAGCGGGCTGTTCTGCGAACCGGCTCACGAGTAAGATTTTCCGCCAGGGTTACAATACACGACTTACTGAACCTACGACTCCCTGAATTCGCCGCGCTGTTCGGATCTAAAAAATCGTGAGGCTTACAGCTTTTAAATGAAAATGAAATAAAAATAAATACATGGTGATTCGGAGTTCCGCCGCAATACACCCCCTGGATTAATGTACGGAGTCTGACGGTCACTCGGAGCCATTGCATATCCGTGGTGGCTTCCAGAGGCATTGGGAGGCCGTTGATGAGCTATGTGACGTGAGTCCAGTTGTCCTTTGCGCATCAAGGGATTTACCGTAATGATGACCATTGTTGAACTGTCCACCCTGATAATTGGCAGACGGACCAGGTGGGCCATTATATGACCCGACCCGGCATTATCATATGCCTCCCCTGAATAATCTGAGAAATATAGATGTCAGGACACGCAATGGTATGCAACGACTGGGTACATACAACCCCCATAGCCACGCTGGTTTAAATTGGCGGGTTGAGCGAAATCTAGGGTCATGGTCGTTCCCGACGATCGGCGGACCATGTCGCCTTCCGCGCGGTTGACCTCTGCGCCAATCAGCGAGAAGTGTGTTGCACCAGCAAATAACCCTGTCCTGGCTGTGGGCGACGATGCTGCATAAATCGGCGCGTTGGAGGGATATACGGGATTGTTAACGCCATTATTCGCAAATGGTGCGCCGAATGGTGCGCTCCGAACGTTGAAGACGGTGGGGCTATTATCGCGAAATATGGATCCTTTGACGTCGTTGAACTCTGCAGCAGTGACGGTAAAGTCTCTGGCGCCGTTGAACATGGCGGAAGATCCGTGAACGTGGACGGAAGGATGGCGGGACAATACCTTCAGTGTTCTTGGGAAAGGTTTTTATATTGACTGCCTAGGCGCTAGAGGGCCATGCTTCTCACCCGCCGGTCGGGGTGTGTTCTAAATGGATTCTTCCGTGAAAAGCCGTCCCGATTCGGCTGCCCAGTCCCCGTTTCTGTTTAACTACCATCGGGCGGCCCTGACAAAGGTTTCCACTGCACGTTCCACAGATTGTTATTGGCCCGATTCAGGGTTGGATCAAAATATGGCACACTGACTCTCCGCGGCTGTGGTCACAACAGCATTTCTGATTCGCTGATTTAGCTGGTATCCGGGGCACGAGACATGCGTGAACTGGCGTGTTGAAATTCAGGGGAGTGATTCTCCCGCGTGTCACGTCCCAAACACTTGAAGTCTTGAAGTGAGTAATTAGTGAGTACCGCCCGAGTCGGTTGGCCGTCGAAGACTAGGAGTCTAGCGCCACGCGCATGGTTTTTAGATTGGACCTGAGGTTCTCGAGTTCGTAGACCTTCGTGGTCGGCAGCAAGACTTGGGTAGAGGCGGGTTTGAGGCTTCAATTGATGGCGTCCAGCTCTAAGCAATTTGGCGGCAAGTTACCTCGAGTAAATTACAGAAAGTTCATAACGGATGTATCAAAGGCTCTCACATAAATGGAAAGGTTGCACTGGCTAAGGTCAGGACCTAGTGTATGTTCGTCCTACATGAAGCAGCACCGTAACAAGGACCACAAGTGTCAAATCAGCCTTTACAATGTACTAATTTCAGACGTCTGCTCAGGCTCGCTGGACGCGCCAAAATCTGCTTAGGAATAGGGCATTCAAGCGGGGCACGGAATCAGGTGGCAGTGGAGGCTGGACGCAGACTTGTATTTTTTCCGAGCACCCGACGAGGTCGTAGCATTGGCCGCTTGCACCGCGCATTTCATCGCGTTCTTTTGTTGCGAGGTGGCGTCGGGTGAGGTGCAGCGGGACATTGCCTTTTGTGGCTCAGGGTCTGACGACCACCCAGTCGCGTTGTGAATGGTGTCGTACCACGACCGTGGCGGCACCGTTGCCGGATTTGCGAAGGCACGCCAACGAGAGACATGACAAGATTTCCTCCAAACTGAGGACACGGAGAGACGTTGGAAATTGGCGGCAATGTCGGTGAATCCGGCGAAAGGAGTGGGTCAAACAAGTTGACATCGAAATGGAGATCGTCCAAGGCGTAATTTCGGCCAGGCGAGGCGAGGAAATAATTGCAGGTGGGAGAAACAGGACAGACATTAGCCGCAGAGAAGCCGCCGAGGGCCGAGAAATATGGAACCGGGAAGGAAACATCATCGCAGCTCAACTCGGCGATTCCAGGATCTGAGTCCTAAACTCAAATGAGTGGCGCAAAAGCGATGATAACGCAGTGAGTGGCGGACATTGTGCGGTCCGTGGTTGGTTATGTCCAGAGTGCACGAGTCCTGCCTGGCCGGAATATCAACGGTGTTGAGGTGGCGCCGAGGTAAACTCACAGGTTTAAATTACTCTGCATATCTTTGGCGCTGGAAAGGGTTGATTGTAGTTCAGGAGCGGCGGCCCGGGAGATGCGCGCTCTGCCGAGTCAGATGAAGCCTGACAGCCGGTTAGGTGAATCAGAAAGAGATTCTTCGAGAGCAGAGCTGTGCAGAAGTTCTGAGCCATGCCCGATTAGGGACTCGTTTCGCAGCGGTTGAGTGGATTCAAGTTGCCAACGAGAAAGTTTGTTTTGTTGGCAGCTAGTGAACTTAAGAATTTCACAGGAACAAACGATCTCTCGCTAGGTCTGAGTCGCTATTGAGCCTTGACGTCGTGGCGGTTGTTGAACTCAATTCGCACGTGACGGCGGGAGTTACCGACCAAAACTGTACAACAGCGTGACAAATAAGGTTTGTGACGAATCCACACCGCCAAAAAGTAGCCACCATGGTGCGCCGCCGTCCGATTCTTCACTGGCGTGAACTAATGACTCCTGTGTAGCCCAAGGAAATCCGCGACATCAAGCAGTTCATCGAGATTGCCCGGAGAAAGGATGCATCTCGTGCGTCTCCTCGGTTTTCCCCCCGTCCCTCTGCTCACTCGCCTCCAGAGGCACGCATAAAGAAAATTGCTGCCAAGGTCGCGGGCGGCAAGCAGCAAACCAAGTTCAAGCTGCGGTGTTCGCGGTACCTTTACACGCTGTCCGTCGACGACCCGGAAAAGGCCGAGAAGCTGAAGCAGAGCCTTCCCCCCGGTGCGCATCACCCAAGCTCTCTTCTTGGCAGGCCGCTCATCCATCCCTGTGCAGGTCTGAACGTCGTCGAGATCAAAAAGACACCGAAGAAGAAGTAAACGCTGCCGGTCGTGCAGTCTTCGTTTGCTACTCGGGGTGTTGTATGCGGACATATGCTTGGGTCGTAACAGTTATGCATACTATGCCCTAATCATATCCATCCATTCGCTTTTTTCATCGGACATTCATCAGCCCAAGTATCGCAGAGAGTACAAAAGGCAAGTAGTCACTACTGGAATCCCCTTCCCCAACCTCTCCTTCCACCTTACCCGGTTTCTCCGCGCGCCTTGATTTGCTGTCGAAGCTGCCTCAAGAGCCTCGACGTCGTAATCGTCGTAGCCTGTGCCTGCTTCAAACATCATGTCCAGCAGCGCGTGCACAAACTGAGCTCCGTCGAGATACGGCAGAGGCAAGAGATTAAAAAGATACAGCGAGAGAGTCGCCATATTCAAGTAACTGCCAAAAAATGATCGTTCGAGCTGAGCAGTCGAGTAAACGAAGAGACTCACTCCCAAAAAAGCCGGGTCGATGCATAGATCCACAGCGGCATGAGTCGAAAGCGTGGAAGCAATTTGCCGATATTCACTGTTCTCGTCGTCAATGGCACGAACATATTTGAGCGAACTCCTGCACCTTGCTCATGTATCTCGTTCAGTGGCCCACTCCATAGAATCACTTCATCTTGCCCGTCCGCGTTGACGGTGAGCCTCAATATGTTTGCCGATTCATCGGGACGGACACAACGCAAGGTGTCATTGGAACAGTCGAGGTCTGCTTTGCACCGCCGGCCTCCACTGCCGGCGAGGATGGGGATCGCGTCAAGGCACCCCTTCTCCGCGGAAGCCACCGCAATAAAGCAGGTCAACGGCGAGAATGGTGCCTGGGGCTCGCAGCACGACTGAGGGCGTGCTGTAAATTGCGTTAGTCGATACAAGATGCCCGGGCCCGTTCTTACCTATGTATTCAGCCCGATCCACACACCATCCGAACCCTGGAGTACGCGGCGACGTGAGATATGCCGTCCACTGATCTACGGGCGACCCAAGGGGCGTGTCGTCGAGTTTGGTGATCAGCGAGCCGATGGGAAGGTGTCCCTGCAGGGCTGAATCCTGCAACCAGTCAGTTTCGCCTCTCACATTCCGAATCTCGACCGATGGAACCCACCCCATCGATCCCAACGACCACTCGGCCAAGGTCCGAAACGTCGCGGTACACCATGCGGGTGAGGAAATCTCCCATTCCGGCGCGGCCTACAAGGAAAAGCAAGCACCAAAATACGAGGTTGTGGAACGGGCCTGCAGCGATGATACGGGATCGCGCGAACGGCTTGAGAGCTTCAAGGGAGGTTGCAGGGAAGGTGACAAATGCCGCAGGGACCACGAGAGTGAAGGACGCGCCCGCAGCCATCATCGGCACGGCATCGCTGAAGTGCTTCAGTGGTTGGAGAATTGCCGGCAATGGCTTGACTTACAGCGCAGCAGAGACGGCATGCCCGAACTCATGGATGATTTGGGACAAAAAAACGGCAAACAAGATGGTGGGTAGGTGGCTTAGAGGGACGGTTACTCCTGGTATCTAATTAAATAGCCATGAGTGTGGCTCACACGGCACGTTTGACACACACCAAAGGTTTGATGAAAGTGCTACGAGCAGCTGTCTTTTCCACTACTTCCACCCCTCGTTTCAGAGAAACGCAGGCGAAGAGTGCGGCAAGGATGAGCCGAGGATCTCGTGAACCACGGGCACAAGGACTTTGCCAGAGGTCCATAACAAAAACCCTAGAGAAACCAGAGTGCCGAACACGCCCATGACGCAGCCCGCGTTGTAAAAGCAGATCAAGGCAGCGCGGAGATGCGACCGCGGAAAGACCCCTTTGGTAAAGGCATCATGTTTACTGTTCCACGCCGAGGTTTGGACGCGTAGATGGAACTTGCTGAGGATCACTTGCGGTCGTGCGGCTGTCCCAGAAGTGGCCGCGCCTTCGGCCAAGAGGGTTTGCGCTCCGGGAGGTGGGCAGTAAAGATTCAGGTTTACGAGACAGGAAGTAGTGGGCTCCGTGGATTACTGGCCAAACGAGTAAAAGGACGAGTGCGAGGCTCGCCATCGCTCATCGTCGTTACGGTTCTGAAGTGAGGTAATGCGCGATCACGTGGACTCGAAATAACAGCGCCACACGCGGCGTTTTCTTCTCTTTCTCTTCCATCATCTCACCGCTGCTACTAGTCTACGATCCTCTTCTTTGATCCATTTTCTCGTCAAATAGACCTCCGCCACGACATGGGCTGGGGCTTCACTGTCATGACACTTTCAACGCGGTGCCATCAGCATAGGATTAGGGGCTTTCAAGGTTTAAAGGGCAACTCGGAATTGGCCAGTTCCCTGTGAAACATGCTCAGTTGGACTCACAACCTCTCCATTTGTCTGTCGTCCTCAATCCACGCCGCATCATCGCATCCGATGCGCCACAATGCCGAGCGACGACGCGGATTGTCTATTGTCTAGATGCTGTCACTCTGCCTGCCACCTGGCCGTCTCATATGTCCTTCTTTATACGATCTTGACAGATCCTGACTCGCGTTCGCAGGCGCCGAATGCTTGGGATCATCTCTACCCTTGGTCACCGGAGCAACCTAATTTCGACTGCGTATATTGCCAGGAATTTGAGGTCAATGGCGAACTTGACCACATACTATATTAGTACGATGACCATCTAAAACAGTAAACTTGGCTTCATGGCTTGCTTGGGAGTATAAGTACACGGCAGCCTCGACGTTTCTATATCTCCTAGACGCCGGAATGGCATTAACAATGACCCAAACATACGACGAAGTCCAGGAGACTTTTGGCTTAGATTTTCCATACACCACGATTGTCTTCTACTAGGCTCACACACTGCATGAATCCATCTGGGCGGCGGGGACTCTGAATCCTCCTTCCCAAAGTTGCTGATTCCTGTCAATATTAATGCTGCGAATTATCTGGAGATCCGTAAATATTGTAGCACGATATTCTTCTATCTCCCTCGCATGTTCAGGTACATTCTGCCATCTCAGCTCGCTCGATTAACCCTAAATTTCTTCCTATTTCTTCAAGTTGCGGTGACATACCTTATTTGGAGGAGTTTTCCTTGGCGGTCGGCGACAAACATCACGGCGTTTCTTCTTCCGGGCACCGGCTTGGTGGCGTTGGATTAAAAATATGTAGGCGCTGCTGCTGATAGTTTCCATTAGCTTCCATGCGTATGGATCCCGGAACGCCCGACGCGCACATGTCGCGGGACACACTCCGCACTGATCTTAAGCAGTTGGACGCGGCGTTGCTGTTGTGCAGCAGTGTGGGTCCGTCGGAGGATCGGAGGGCCCTTGTCCAGAAACGGGTGTCTATGCAGGCTCAGCTCGACGCCATCGTGTACCCAATCCTGACCCTACCTCCCGAGGTTGTGTCCGAAATCTTCATCCATTGTCTCTTCGACAGTCGGGCGCGACCAAACTTTGCGGAGGCCCCGCTGCTCCTATGCAATGTATGCAGCCTTTGGAGGACCATTGCGATCCTCACACCGGCCCTCTGGAGCTCCCTCGAACTCACCTTCAAGTTCAGTCTCTTCGGGTCGAACTTCATTGACCTTGTCGACATCTGGCTGTCCCGCGCAGGCTCTCATCCACTCTCCTTGAGCCTATGCTACGACGAGTACACGGCCACGAAGCGCCGTCAGGAGATCGACGAGCTTGTGAAGGTCCTCATGCGACATTCGCATCAGTGGGCGGACGTCGAATTGAGACTTCCAGATGTCTCCGAATTCCACCAGTTCCGAGGCCATTTTCCTGCATTACATTCGCTCGCAGTAGGGCACGCTGTCAAGCCGCTTTCCCCGGGCGTCACAGCCTTCACGGATGCTCCAAGCTTGGCAATTGTCCAGTTGAGCGTTGGGTGCGGCCTTGACCCCATCGTCCTTCCGTGGCCACAGCTGACAGTCCTCAAATGCGAATCATTGCATGTGTGCGACTGCGTCAGACTGCTGCGTGAAACGTCGCAGATTGTCGAGTTTACTGTCTACCTCACGGAAGGTGGAGCATATCCAGCAGGCGCCCCCTTCCTTCTTCCGACCCTCCGATCCCTTCATCTGCTGCGAGAAGAATGTCATATGGATCTCCTGCAGCATCTGACTCTCCCAGCCCTGGAAATTCTTTCGATCTCCTTCGAAAACGCGGACATACCCAGATTCCTCTCCTTCCTTTCCCGGTCCGACTGCTCGTTGGTACGGGTCATCTTCGACGCATGGCCCTTCGATCAAGTGGAGCTCGCCAAGTGCCTCGACGCCATGCCGTCGGTCCAGGACCTAAAACTGTGGCGGCCCCAATATTTCACCGACTCCTTCCTCCTCCAGCTCGCAGACCCGGCGCTCTTGCTGCCGAACCTGCACACCCTCGAGCTCAATCATGTTTACCCCATCCAGTTCACGATGGTTGCTTTAGTGGGGATGCTCGCGGCGCGATGGAATGCCCCCGTGCGCCTTGAGAGCTTCCGCACGGTGTTGCACAAGGCGAGTACGGTGACGGATCCCGAGAGCCTGTTTCGCTTGCAAGTTCTGGTAGCCTTGGGGATGAAAATTCACATCGACTACCATTGATGGCGGTGAGAATTCCGAAATTTGGTTCATGTTTCTGTCATACTGAACAGGATACATGCATTCCTAGATCTAAAATCAAAACCACGAAGCCGTCAATGGGGGACATGGGCAAGAGAAATGCTGGTACGGTTACATAAAGCAAATATAGATGCAGACAAAATTTGTTCCAGGAACTGTTCATTCCCGAGGCCCCTCCACCAGGATTGCCGCTGGCTTCAAGTTCCACCTTCCAGAGCAGAACTGCTCACAAGGTCGAGCTCATTCTGTAACCGTCGGCAGTTTGGGAGACCAACGAATTGGTACATATCGAGTCATGTGGGGGCCTACTGGTCCCCATTTCGATTCTTATACAATACTTCCATGTGAACTTCGGCGTGTAGAACTGTGAATCTAGGTTACGGATAGAGAACGTGGAATTCGGGACTTGTGTTTAAATAAATTGTCTGGTCCTGGGAAATTGGTTTTTGAAATGGTTTGAACCCGAGGGTCTACGCCGGTGACTGCAAAAGGCGGTCGACGCCGCAGCGCGCCAGCGCGTCAGCGCGTCGGTGTGAGTTTATGACGGGACGTGATCTGTCACGCGGGCACTCGGGCCGTGAACCGTGGCTTGTTTTCTCAAATTTTCGGCTCTCCAAACGCGCGAAGCCAGGGACGCGCCGTGGACCTCTGCAACCCCCAAAAAGTTACTACAAAATCAGCGTGGGTCCTTCAACCTCGTATCTGGAGCTCAGCAAATCTCATTGGGCTTTTGAGCTAGTAATTATTTAGATGTCTATCTGCGTGCGTCGCGCAGCGCGAACGCGTCTTTGTGCCGGGAACGAGGTTTTCACGGCCCTGTTTCACTCCTCCGCCCCCTTGTCATGGAAGAACAAGAAGCGCGGTGAGTTGCAAGGGAACAAACGGAGGATATAATCTAACATATTATCCTAGGGTCGAGTGCTGCCGAATCCTCTTCGCCCACTGATTCAGTTGCACCGGAGAAGTCAAGGATATCTTCATCAAGTGTGCTATACTCTGTAAATGCCACCTATCCACTTACATCGACGTCGTAGAACAGAAAAGTCAGTTTATACGCGATCCGCTTCCGCATACAGGCGGAGAAGAAGAAGGTTCTATGCCTGCCTCACCACGAGAAGAACGCAATCCATCTTTCAGACGGCGCTCTTCCGAGCGGAACGAACGGGATTGGAACCAGAGGACCGGGAAATGGTCGGCGAGTAGATTCGGTGGTGGGGCCATACGAGGCTCCCAGATGGGTCTGCGGGAGGATCGGCCACATTTGTATGGACTCGGAAACCGGCTTCCGGGCGAGATGCCTCTAAAACAGCCGTTCACTCCTCGTCTGGATCAGCCTCCGCGCGAGGCGCCTAACACACCTTTCCCTCGCCGTCCTACAACGCGGCCTTTTGGACTGCGACCAGAAGGCGATGAGCATGAAGTTCTCAAGAGTGATGAGCGCGATGAAGCACGGACAGGACCTCCCTTATTCGAACGTCGTCGCCCAGCCTCGTCGACTCACTCGGGGCCACAGCAGAGTCCTGTAAGGATACTCTCGGACCGTTCTGAAACCACCTTTCCCTCGCCTTCCTACAATGCACGTGCCTTTTGGACTGCGACCAGAGGGCGATGAGGCATGAGGGTCCCAAGAGATATGAGCGTGGATGAAGGCCGGAACAAGCCCTCCCTCTCTCGGACGTCGTCGCCCAGCCTCGTCGAGCAATCAATCTTTTCGTCAAAACCTTGCCATTTCCGAGGCCTTGGGTCTCTCAGTCGGATTATGAGGGACCGATTGAGGGGGGACGGAGCGAGAGGAGACGAAGCGAGGCAAGAACCAGGGACGAAGGTTTCACGGAAGATGTTGACTCGGGCGAGCCAGACCTGGCTTCACGGCCGTTAAAGAACCGGAACCAACCCACCCCTGCCGCCTCCCCCGCCTCTTCTGTTCCCAAAGACAAACCAGTAACTCCGCCACCGCCGCCCCGCCTTGATGTGTCGCTATTTTACCAACGCCCCTATCATTCTCTCTCGCAAATCTGGCGTTCGCGCTGGCGGTTCCCATTGTCACGAAGTCTGATCCAGCAACAGCATCGACTATCTCCTCATATAGCCCAGGCGATGGGGCAAGATCACGTCCTTCCCACCAAATCACGTCCCCGCCTCTTCTTCCTGGGCTACTCAAATGTCTAACCGATGTGGTGGGTCGAGATGCTGTTCCTACCGAGATTCAAGCCTTGAGCCTCAAATGGATCGTCGAACCCTGGACGGTGGGCCAGGAGAAATCTCCCGGCTACCAACTACCCAGGAGGTAGCCGTGCGCACCGAGACAGGTGAAGACACTACAAAGAAATTCTCCTCGCTTCGGAGACAGGTTCCGGGAAGTCCAATCGCATATCTGTTGCCTGTTCTACAGGCACTCAAACTCAGCGAGACCCGGCGCTTGGCCGAGGAGGCAACGCCCATCGCGTCCAAACGTGGGCTCAACCCCCGCGCGCTGATCCTCGCGCCCACGCATGAACTTGCGCGGCAGCTTTCGGGTTTTGCGAAGGACCTATTGCACGACGTCAAGCTGCGAGTACTGTGCGCGTCCCGTGCCAACGCACCGACGCGCGCGGCACGAGATCCCACCGTGGCCGGGAGCGGGAAGAAGAAGAACAGCAGCGCTAGCCGCATGAAAGCACTCCTCTCTTTCGCCGACGATGGACAAATGGGAGAATTTCAAGTCAAGCAAGCAGACCTTGGTCCACAAGCTTTCCCCGTTGATGTCGTTGTTGGGACGCCCATGAAGCTTCTGGAGATGGTCAGAGGGCGGGGGTGGGAGGGGGTGGGGAAGAGAGCGGTAGAGTTCGGGGGCGGAGTGGCAACGGAGTGCCAGAGCAAGAAGATAACAAACCGAGGAAGGCGCTGAAGGCAAGGAGAGAGCTCCGAAGCTCCGGCGCGGCAGAGATTCTTGCCAGGTGTTGGAAAGTGGCGATCATCTCCCGAGATGGGTCTCGCCGAGGTCGAATGGGTTGTCGTCGATGAGGCAGACGTTCTTTTCGGTCAGTGAGAAGTCGTACACAAAACGTTATTGGGTTATTATGACACTCTGAACAGATCCGACTTTCAGGAAACAACGCGGATACTCTTAGCGGACATTTCTAAAGCTAGGGGACGCGACATTCCAGTCGTCCCGTTACCTGTGGGATTAAAGCCCCCTCAGCTCCCACGCCTGTTCCCATACCCACCACTTCCCGCCAAAGGAAAAGAGAAGAAGGAACAGGAAAAGGAACAGGCACAAGGCAAGATTGTGTGGGAAGGGTGGCCCGTCTGCCATAACCCCGCTGAACTACCCATTCAACTTCCTTATTGCCTCTGCCCAATTCCCAAGTCGCTCTCAACCTATCTGAATGCGTATCACCCCGGTCTTTTGAGATTCATTACGGAATCCGAATCATCTTCCGAAGACAGTTAGGACGGAGTACGTTAACTGGTCTGGCGGAAACAAGAACGCAGACATCGAACGACGCTTGCGGAAGGTATGGGCTGCGGATGCTGCGGATGGGTTAGGACCGGGGCCGGAGAGCCTGGGCGACATGAGCAAGGTCTTGATATTCTGTAACAGGAATACCAAAGTCACCGACCTCGGTGAATTCTCGAGGAGAAGGGCATCAAGAACGTCCAGCTCTCTAGTTCCAGCGAGAAAGGAAGCGCGGCAACAACAACCATCTAATGGATTCCTTAAGACCGCTGCGCCTGACTCTACCGAGAGGCCTGACGACTGGAGCTCTTCGTGGGTGGCGGACGAAGACGGCGAGGGGGAGAAAAAGGAGGTGCCGAAGCGTTCGCTGCTGCCCATCGCTCGAATCGATCCTCAGGCAAAGGAGAAGCCTATCAACGACCCAAGAATGTCCCCCACGTTATGATAACGACTTCGCTCCTTTCGCGCGGGCTAGACTTCTCTCCGAAAGTTAACCATGTTTTCATCATCGACGACCCGCGGAATGAGATCGATTTCCTGCATCGTGCAGGAAGAACTGGGAGGGCCGGAAAACACGGCAAGGTCGTCATCTTCGGGAAACTGGAGGGGAGGGGAAGCCAGAGAAGCAAGGAGGTCCGAAAGAAAATCAAGGCTCTTCGTGGCTAACTTCTCAATGCACTCATTTTATGCACTTATTTATCTGCATCTATCTAAGCTTGGCTGTGTTTTCTCTCGAAATCTCCAAGCCAAGCTCCTTATATAACCCACTGGATATAATATTATAAGTATAAGTATCTCTCTCTCCAACGTCACCGGAGCCGATCACGGCCACGATCCAAACTTGGTTGCTGTGTGATTGGTCTCTTCCTGTCAAACTGCAGCTTTCTTGAGATATATTCGGGGTTACAAAAGGAAATGGCCGCTCTGTTGACGCGTTGACGCCTGGATGTCTGCGAGAACGTTAACTCGAGAGGTGGTGAATCTTTGACAAGCGATCATGAATCATGATGTCATTTCATTTTGAATGTTTAGGTGGCTGTGCCTCTTGATCTGCTGCGCTAAGTTCGGCGCTGTCTGGCGATAAGTCTTAGGTGAGTACGTGCTGCCGGGTTTGGTTTTGGTGGAATTACAAGCGAGGGCGAGTTAGGTGACACATATAAAATACACGAAAGTACATCTGCAGATTATAAACCGTTATACTGCAGACAAAAGTCAGTTGGGCCTCAATTACAGCGTAAAGGATACACACCGCGACAACAAGCGATTCTGGCCACGGCACAAGATCCGAGCGAGCGTTGACGTAGCACTGCTGTGGCACTCCGTGTGCATTTTCCTCGAATCTGTGGGACGTTGAGAGAGTGCCAATAGAGAAGGGAAGGGCAGACACACCTGTTGAATTTCCCAGAGGTACCAGGCGCCCGTTTGAGGTCCTTCAATCCGAGGATTTTCCCGAGGACTTTGGGTACGGTCTGGAAAGGTGTAAGCATTGACCAACTATAATGACCGTGAAGAACTCACCGCCTCAAAGAAGTCGGCCGAGAGCAGGCTAATGCGAGTTTATATAAGAAATAACTGCATCGGAGCCACAACTCTTACCCATGTTCTCCAATCCCAAGTATCGGGTCATGGGAGCCAGCCGGCAAATTTCTCTGCAAGTCCAGCGTAAGCGAAGCAAGTGATGAGGAGACCTAGCCTCACATTCGCCTCTTTGATGCTGACGAAGACTCTGGTGCCGACAGGGATCCTGACCGAGTCGTTCGTAGTGCCCGCCTTGTGTGCTGTGCGATACACGCCCCAAACCTAAACAATGCAGTTTAGAATGACCTTGTCGGCGAGGGTCGGATTTGAAAATTTACCGGAGGATCGACAGCTGAAATCCACAAGTCAGCGCGGGCGATGGAACGAGTGAGCAGAGCACTCACCCAGCGCTTCACGAACAAGCTCCATCCTCCGCTTCTTCGCCGCCGGAGTCTGCAGCTCGGCGAGTTCGACGATCTCCTGCCGCTTCTGCGTGCGGCTATCATCCAAATAGAAGTTGACGACGTGCGCGATCGCTTGCGACCAGTGCGCAGCGGTGGGCACGACCTCAGTGAATAGCGACACCGCCAGATCGTCGAGATCGTCCTCCTTGGCATGGAGCTTCGAGAGGAAAGGCAGGCTGTCCGCAAGAGACTTGTGGGCCCCGTCCATGAATGGGAGAAGCTACAAATGGGGCTCGTTGGATGAGGAAAGATGGCAAACAGAAAGGGACGAACGCTAGAGCCTCGTCGGAGATGCCCTGTCACCACCTTCTTGAATTCCTCGAAAGTCTTCACCGAACTCTCCCGCAGACGCCAATCGCTTGAGGGTTCCGAGTTCAGGAAGATATAGCTATACCGCCGAGTGAGCGTCGCGAGGACGGAACGGAACTACAACGCACCGACAAATGTCGGAGAACAGTTCATACTGTCGCTGCTCGTCCTTGAGGTCATCCTCCAACGGCAACCCAGCCTAAATACCCAGAGATGAGTGTTGGCAGGAAGAGAGCAGATACTCGACGTACAATCTGATGGCAGATCCAATGCACCGGCAACACGTTGAGCACGTCGCGCACAATGTCGAACGTACATGACGGTCCCGCCTTGCCGATGTGATCGAGGCGACCGTTTCTCGATCAAGCGCTCCGTCTCACTGCGCGAAATACGTCGCCCAGCTGCCGGTATCCTGAGGACAGTATCTCCTTCACCTGCACTGCATGTTAGCCTTCAGCGCAAATAACGGCAAGAGCTACACGAACGAAACGATGGTCGACTATCCGCCGCCCAGCTCACGCCTCCTAGAACGCTCGGAGTATCCCGAGGGGAATGTCTTCCTGTCATTGAGCACCGCACGGATCCGCCATCAGCCGTGTTATCACCACCAACTACGTCCTCCGCTACCGGGACGTACGGGACGCAGATCCAGATGTACTTCTCCGCAAGCTTAGGGCAGTTTGCTTGCATGTGCTCGCGGCATGTAATTTGGGGTCGAGGAACGGGAAGTGGGCATAGGCGGACCGCGGAGGGTAATACTCCGGAAGTGTGCGGAAGAGCAGCTTAGTCAGCATTCCACCGTACGAGCCGTCCTGCGTGTCGAACTGGCAGTCATGGTAGCCCCAGGCGGTCAAATTGAACGCTGAGAAAGAGGGATCAGTCGACAGCCGTGAAGAACGAGAAAAAGGACCAACGCGTAAATTCGACTGTGAGGAAGCGGTCGCCGCGTGTCATGCAGACGGCGTCGGCGAGGATGGAGCGTGAGATAGTGTAGCCGGGACAGAGCCCAGCCCCCGCCATCGGTTCCTTGGTTTCCTCCGCCTGTAACCCAACATATAGTTCGAGATTCTCGATATCCTTGTAAAGTTTTGCCGCCGCGTCCTGAATCGAATTTCCCTCAGTACAATGGACGCAAACCGAAGGTATTCGCGACTCACGGAAACTTTCTTGTCCGGATTCCACTCCTCGAAGCTGTCATACGCTGCAAAAATAATCAGCAACGTAACATTACGGAAAGCCGCTGAAACATACCCTTCAGTCCTAGGAATCGCCTGAAGTCGTTCATCTGTGCCCCAGAGTAAATACACGTCGGGTTACAGAACATGACGACCAACCGAACAAGCCCCCCATCGCCTCGCCTGCTCAATACCGAGGACCTCGATGACGCGGAGCACCTCAGGGATGCCACGCGCCTTGTATGCACCTGCTCGCCACGAAGTTGAGTTTTGCAATATCGTTGCGAGATCCGAGTCCTTGAACCGCCCATTTTCGCCGCGCTTGAGCCTACATAGCGGGGTTAGAGCTGTGAATACAGCGGCCGCACAGAAGCGCTCACTTATTGAAAGTCCATTTCTTGACGTCAGGGTCCGGAACCATCTTCTCGTGAGCAACGTTCTTGAAGTCCTCGATCGTGATCTAGGAGGAGGCGGCGGAGTGTTACTTGAGAGGTTGGCGGGTAAAAAAGTGGCACGCACGTCGCTGAAATCCTGTCCGTCGAATAGGTCTTTGAAGAGGTTCTCCGTCCATTCAGTGTCCTCTTGGAGAGGGTCGCGTGCCACCGGGTACAGGAGATTGAACTCGATGGATACCACGTTTCCCTCCCCGCGGGGAGTTAAACTCGTGCGACGGTGCGCGTGCCTGGGACAAGGGATCCAGGGCGCCAGCTGTACCCGTCCCGTACGAGATTGAGAATTCGCCCCGGACATAATCTGGGACAAGTTATTTTCACGTGTATGCAGGGCCAAGTAATACGCACCACCCAAAATGATCTGCATGAAATATCCACAGTTGACGAGCCGTGCGCGGTTGAAGATCTCGTCGTCCTGTGCAAGCCTGTGGGCGTCATTATTCGAACTTTCCTCTTGTATGTGCCGTGCTCGTTGATCTCCAGGATCTTCTGAGCGGTGTACTATTTCAAAAGTTCAGCGCCATTTTTGGGAAACAATTAGAGCAAAGACACACGTTATGGTTACGACTCAAGAGCACCAGCAACGCACAAGCCGAGGGAGGCATAAACAGCAGACGGCTGTCCGCAAACACGTCCTCATACAGACGCCCCCACCCATCCTTGCTGCGCACGCTGTCTTGTTCTTTCTGGGAGTTGCCGTACAGGATGCTCAGGTCAAGATAGCTGCTCGTGGCGTTGATGGTGGGGTCAGCGTGGTTGGTGTTGAATATGCTGTGAATGACGAGGTCGGCAAACGCGAAGAAGAGCGCGCTGATGCCTGCGGGGTGGGGCTCAAACGCGTCGCGGCACATGAGAGTGTCGAATACGAGGCCAGCATCAGGGAGGGTTGCGGGCGGGGTGAAGTTGGTTGTGGGGACGGAGCGGGCGTAAGGCGCGTTTGCCTTGCCGAGGCCGGGAAAGAGTGGGACGTAATTCGAGGCATCGGCGTTGCGGTAGGCATACGCGATGGGGTTGGGCGTCACCGCCGTGGCCGCGTTTTGGGGAAGCATGCTGAGGTAGCTGCTCGGCGGGTGGGGGAGATCCTTGTAGACTGGAAGGCAGGGTTGTTAGATATGAACGGTCGTTGTTTAGTCTCCCGGAAGCACAAGAAAGGCCACATCCAAATATTCTTAGGCGCCGCGTTTCCTCTGCTTCCGAGAGACCAGGTCAGACTCACGAAGGTCAATGAGTGTGGTCTGCAGGGGTGGAGAGCTTGGAAGCTTCGTCAACTCAGACGACTTGGACTTTGACAGGCGCGACATCAGAGTCACTATGTTTTCAAGCTGAAAGCATTGTCAGTACAACATACACAAATCCTTTAGCCAGACTTGCCAGAAGCTTGCGGTCATCAATCGAACTAGAATGCTTGAGCAGATCCAAGTATCCCGGCTATGTGCACTCGTCTCAGCGACTGAACTGCGGGTAACCCGAAGGACATACGACATCGGAAAATTCGAATGCGTCCGTGCGGGTATGGATATCCTTGAGACTGTCAGGGTGGGTGTCGAGGAGAGACATGGTGGTGGTAGGATGAGAAGCGAACAAATAGCATGGGGTATTTGTAGCCGCGTTAAATCAAGGTATCACGGAGTTTGGACATCGGTCTGTCCCTGTTCCATCGCGGCATAGGACGCGCCGTGCCTTGAAGGCTGTGTTCCAAGGAATCAATATCAAGATGGTTCAAGTCAAAGCAGTGCCAAGGGCGGTGATGCCGAGATAATTTTGTCTCCGTCTCTCATCCAACTCTCATCCTAAATAACGCTCAGCGCTCAGTAGGGTGAAGAAATAATTCTACGAGGCGGGTTAGCGCGCTGAGCCGAGACATACAACTCCTTCCAGCCTAGTCCCAGTTAGAAATCCCGGCGGACTCGGAAGCAAGAATAATTGGCCAAGGCAAGCCTGGACCCTGAAACCAAGGGATAATTCTATTGGGAAACCCCGGTTGCGGACAGAAACCCCGGCAGCGGACAGAAACCTCGGCAGCGGACAGAAACCTCGGCAGCGGACAGAAACCTCGGCAGCGGACAGAAACCCTCTTATTCGGAAGCCCATAGATTATTGAACTTTGGGGTTTCTGTGTGATCGTTTCTGCATAGAATCTATTTTTGAGGGGGTGCAACCGGGTTTTTTAATAGAATTGTCCGAAACCAAGGCATCTGAAAACCGAACAAACGAACAAACGTAGAAATGTATCAATCCACAAATCACGGATGTTAATCAGCGTGGGCGGCAAGAAGGACCAAATTTAATTATGTAGAGGCTGTGAATTCCGCCAAATTGGCGCCGGAGACAAAGGACTTGCAGATTCCCTCGTGAAGGTCAGTGAATGCAGAGATAACCATGAAGCCCGGTACCTACAAGTCCATCAAATACAAAGGTATACGAGCAGAGATATTAATTTATAGATGAGGCGTCTAACACCGCGAGTGAAACTAGAAGCAAAACAGGATGGACCATCTCGACATCCCTGGCTGCTCGTCCGCGAAATAAATGGTTACATGACGACGCAGCAGGAGTTCTGCTTCTTTGCCGTCTTGTAGAACATCTTGCTCTGGGCGGACAGGTGATTCGACCGGTCTACGAGCGTGTCTAGCCGTTCGCCACGCTGAAGCACAGATTCGATGGTCTTGTGCTAAACCGGAATCAGCGCCGCATTCCCGCATTCCCTCTACGACTCACCAAGACAATCTTCGTCTCGTCCAACTCCTGCTGCACCCGCATGATCGTGTCCGCTTGCCGCGGGTCCTGGTACTTGGTGATGTATGTTGTCAGCTCAGGGAACGAGATCGTCGCCGGATTGTCCATGAAGCCTGCGGCACCTTTGCCGTAAAGTCGTCGAGCACCTTGGCCAGCAGTGAGAAGGCGGGCCGAACAGGATACTCCTGGTCCGTGATGATCACCGCTGAGGGGGAGTTAGGTGCCCGCTTGACTCAGCGAATGCGGGCGACTCGCCTGCCAGCTGCTCGGGCCCCCCACGGTTGTACACATGGGCGGTGTAGTTGTTCTCCTGGACACTCTGGCGCTGCCCCTGGGGTTGTGCGCTCGGCAACCGTCTTTGAGAAGAAGGACATGAACTCCCCGACGGAGCCC
>JARGYA010000673.1:0-61718 GCA_029204335.1 Mycena vulgaris
GTTCGATGGCTTCGATCTTGATGAGGCGGTGCTGCACGACATGGCTCACGCGTGGCCCTCCATAGGAAAGCTCGTCCTAGGCGTGAGCGGCCCGGAACAGGACGAAAACCGCGCGCGCATTCCGCTCCGTGCCGTCCTTCCGTTCGCCCTGCACTGTCCCAAGCTGCAGACCCTCGGGGTGGTATTCGATGCTACCGTGCCTCTCGCGGCAGAGGTAGGGGCACCGAAAGGTGGGCATCGCGTGCTGCGCCGACTCCTCGTTGGGCCGTCCGCGATCACGGAGGAGGGTGTCGCTGACGTCGCACGGTTTCTGGCAGGCGTTTTCCCGGATTTAGACAACGTGGTGTGCGCTGAGTGGCACGGGCAGGCGGAGGTGTGGGGGAGGGTCGGGAAGGAGATCGCGCAGTTTTCCGCAGCTCGTGGAGAGTCGGGGATTGAGAGTCTTGTGCACTCGGATTTGGCGTGACCATCTGGCTCCTCGCTGCACATTCCGAACGACAATATTCTTCTCTGCGCAAGGCGCGCAATTTGGCTGCGGATGGCACAGAACACGACGGATCTATCATGGCTCCGTTATCTGTACTACTCGGATTTGGGGGGAATCGTCTGGGAATGATCGATAATTGTTCTTCTTCAATCCAGCCACGAGAGAAACGACGCACAATTCCCGGCCCACGATGTCGAAACACGAAAACATATTCGGCATGTCCACGTGTCACGGTTGGTTCCGCAACGCAAGTTAATGGCAACTGCCAAGCCATAAGTATTTGGAGTGGCAAACATAAATTTCTCCGCGATTTCCTCCAATAGGTGTTCAGGTTACTGGAGGCATTTGAGCCGCCGAGAGAAAGACAAGATCTACAAGTTGGGACGGTTAAAGCATCTCAAGTTGTACCACTCCTCCAATATCATCGGACTTATACACAGATCAAATCGACTGCAAAATACTACGAATAAATAACTAATTTGTCCGCGCGCTGCGGTGCCTGTCCGCCGCCAGCACTTGCAGCGTGGCTGAATCGAAACCCCATCGACTGCAACAAAAATTGAATCTGCCTCGAGCAGATCTTCGCAAGATCAAAGAGAACCAGACATCGCGAACACCTCGCAGAGGTATGTACGTCCGGAGGGCTTGGCTGTGAAATGGAATAAGCATTCATAACGGGCGGGGAGAAGTTAGGGAAGGGCGGGAAGGAAGCGACGTGACTGAAGGCGTAGCGGGAACCGTGGGATAGGAAGGATTGAACACGGTACAGAATGCAGGAAAAACTCAGAGAAGAAAGAAACACTCACTACGCGTCCTCCTCATCTTTTGGCCCCGCCAATCCCCCTATCCTTCCGTCTACAAGCCTTGAGCGGCTTCCAGGGCTGCTATCCGCGCATCCTTAGCGGCCCAGCTCATCCTCTTGGGCAGCTATCCGTGCGCGCAGGACGTCTTCCACCGTCACCTTCAATCTCAACTATGTAATTGTCGCTCTTGTGAGTGCGTGTAAATGGGTTATTGTCCAGAATACGCACGAGCTCAATCCTCCCCTCGAGTCGGGCTCTTGCGTCGTCGAATCCATCAAGAAGGACCTTGAAATAATTCGGATACTGGTTCACCAGCCCGAGGACGATGGGGAGCATCGAGTTGTGTGCGGCCCCCTGTGTCGAATGACCCTCAAACTTCTTTTCGAGGACGTTGTAAATTGCAAGCGCATAGAAGAAGCAAGAGTGGTTCAGCAGGCTGTACAGCTCATACCTCCTGCTAACCAGTCCTGCCACGGCTAGCACGTCAACAACGCTGGGCGCCCCACGCAAGAAAGTCAGCGTTTTGACCAGGTGCTTGGGCGGGGTGCGGTCTTTCTCTGTCCAGACCCGAAAGGAATCGTCCGCTGATGTTGCGATGCTTGCTGAGGATTGGCCTGACGATGCCGACGAGGAGGGACCCCCATCCCCCTGAGCGAATCGTTCGAACGACATGGTAATCTCTGTGTCGGGATAGGTCGGGTGCCGGAGCTGGCAGATGAGGAGGCCGTGGCCCAAGACGACGCCTGCTCCGAACAAAGCTGACAGAGACCAATGTCGCCTCGCAAGCGAGTTTAGTAGTGGAGTAAGGTTCTCCAAGCAGTTTTTCCGATATGTAATGGTCAACTGTGTGTTTGTAGACGCCGCGAGGGAAAAGCTCCCGTAAGGCCTCTGGGATGGTGGTGGGCATGGTGAAGGATTTTTTAATACGTCTCCCCAACGGGCGAACACGCCGTGCCCTGTGCCCGTGGGTGGCTGACTGTCAAGCTGCATGATGAGGAGTAAGACAAGAGTAAGAGAAGTGGAAGCAGGGTTGACAAAGAGCCCCTGAAAGCCGATCGTAGTTATGTGGCCGCAAGTCCAAGAGGCGAGCGATCCTAAAGTCGCTGACACAGACCTCACTTTGTCGGTTGACAGCTGTCAAGGGGGGGGGGGGGGGGGGGGGGTTGTACAGCCACTCGGGCCGTGATCCGCATGCCCAAAACGGGTGATGGACTTCGCAAACTACTTTAAAAACACTGTTCCAGCTGCGCCCCGGTGCCCTCTCCCTCACTACGGAGCTTGAAGTACACAGAAACTCGGATGAATGCAGGAGACGGAAACGGCAGAAGGGGAGAATGAGGAGAGCCGAACTCGCGAGAATCACTAAATGTGCGCAGACCCAGATTTGACGTGTCTAGTGCCGGAAGACGCGTAAATGGCTGCTCCGGAGCGTGGTGTGAGTGTGAACGAGACGAGTGTGGGGTGTAATATGGCCCGCTACTGTGCTGGAGCTCTCTGCCGGCCGGCGGCGGCATTTCTACGTCGAATTCCACCGGCTCATCACGGTCAAAGGAGAGTAAAGACCGTGAGCATGGGGAGACGGGGGCTTTCGAGACGGTCCAGCGCTAGGATACATGAGGAGCGGCATGGGAGAAGGAGGAAGAGAAAAAATTGGTCAAAGGCACGCGTCGCGTCGCGATTATTACTCAAGCGATCAAAGTTCGGACAGCTCCGAATCCATCAAAAGTCCAATCCACATGGTCCCCGGAGAGAAAATAATAATCCAAGCACATAGATCTATGCATAATACACCCAAATGGGGGGGTAGGCAGAGTTGTGGGCTTATCGCGCCAAGCATGAAGTCGCAATAAAAAGTCCAGAATCGAGCTCGATGAAAGTCCAGAGAAGTCACGAGACGTCTCGATTTGGGGACCCTGTCAAAGAGGTCAGTGTTTGATCGAGACCGATCGCTCGCCTCTTGCGCAAGTCTGGAACGAAATCTCCGACAGATTTTCGACATAAACATGTCGTCACACATCGCGGACCCATTACTATCGATCGTGCTCTTATGCAATCGGATGGTCTTGTGCAAGATTTAGGCTTTCCGTATTCACTTCTTGTCTGTCACGAAAAAATGATGGAGCAGCCTTAGAAAATATCTATATACACTCGAATTTCTATATGATTAATAGGCACATTTTGAGTTCTGTGGAAAATCAACAGTCGGATTTTGAGCGAAATTGATCGCCCGCCAAATTCGGATGTGAAGAATGTTGCATAAGCCCATCCTCTCTCGGCGACTTCCTCACGACCTCAATCGCGCCTCAAAAATTAAGCCACCCTGGGATATTTGACTTTGCATGTCCTCTCAAAACCCGAAGTTGAACAGTTGAAAATTGAATGCGGCCGGGGGCCATCAAAGTGCCATCAAAGGTCTGTTGCAGAAGACCGCGATCGGTTTTGAGGCGGTTCTGACGGTCGGTTCTGTATGACGGGTCGATCCGGACAAAATGATTTGAGCCCAATTTGAGCCACGAAAAAACTCGAGAAATCACCAATGATCACCAATGATCACCAATGATTTAGGATGATCACCAGTGACCACTAGTGATGGCTGGTGATCACTAGTGATCCTCATTGGTGAGCGATTTATCATCGGTGACACTCATTAGTGAGCGATCGATTCATTTGTCGGTCATAATCGGTGATGCGCTGATGCGCCTGCACTGCTTTTACTGCCATCACAATATTTAGTCCGAATTGTACGCTCAATAAGGCAAGCTCGTTTCGGCACACTTCGGCACGCTGTTTGGCCGCTCTCCGTCTGTGTGGCTTTAGTGGACGACTCTGGGAAATTAATTATGTGTCCAATAGATCCAGGATAGTTGAAATATGTCACTCTGTACCGTAAATTCCAAGTGATATTTGTCGCTTTGACCGATGCGTGTTGGGCACGTGAGAGACTTTGGGACCGAAAAATGTATTGGAAATATCCCGGTCATCGATGATAACCAGCCATCATCGGTGACCATCAAGTTGCGAAGCTTGAATTAAATTAGAATATTGGCCGGATCGGTCATACATAGTTCTGATGGCGATTCTGGATTTTAATAAGCGTGGAAAAACCGTCGAGAACCAGAACCGCCTTCGAAATGCCCAATTGTCTTGAGTAGTCTCGTCGTGAAGATCGGGTAAGAAATTCCCAGAAAGTGTGCGTGGTTTAGCCAAAATTAATCCCTCGACGAGGGGCCCAGCGTCGATTGTCGTTTCTGGATGGCTAAAGGCTAAAGGAAAAAAAGAAGAGAAAAAAAATGGAGGTGAGCCCGAAGGGTGAAAGATGAGAAAGAAACGGAAATGGTTACGACGCTCCGAGGGACGGAGAGCAGGAAGAAAATCTAGATGGTGGCGGGAGAGAGTGCGCTAGCTCGGACTCTCACTTGCGACCCATGGGGTGGAGAGAAGTGTATTGCCAAATATACGGCCACGGTTCCGAGTCAGGATTCTTGTGTAAGCGGTCAAGGATAAGACTCAGGATAAATTAAAAACCCCCCTTTCGGAACGTGCCAGGTTGTAACTACAGTACAGCGGCCTGCATTTGCAAGTCATTTGCAAGTTGAAGTCGTCGCTATGTTTTCAGCCCTAGATGGTATATCTGTTATGTGCAAGAGTGTCGGCTTGGTTGATTTAGTACCTGGAAGAAAGGGAACGAGACTTGTTCCAAAAGAAAGAATGCCATTCGCACCGGGTACATGATTGCACATTCAAGCAGTGATAAACTCCGAGGGAAAATTACGATAACCGAGATATCCGTTCTGGTGTGGCTGTGGACAACGGAGTACGCCAGTTAATTTGAATGATAGAATATGAATATAAAGATGGGGTGAGTGGAGAGGAGCGGCACGCAGATTCATCAATGCCACATCAACGACCACCTTGTGCAGGACTTGTGAACCAACCATTCATATCAGAGCCATTGTGCGGATACCCCACAAAGGTTTGGCAACAATCGACTGGGTCCTTTCGTCAGTCGCGACCATTGAATGAACCAGGACCTGAAAGTCGTCGACTTCTGGAGGGATGGCAGGCAACGTGACAGCGCACTGCCCTGTTTGCCGGCGATTGCGTTCACTGCGCCAGCGGATGCGGTAGAGCTGAGGGATCGAAACGTCAGGTCTGCGGAATATCCGAGAAATGCAACACACCTTTCCTTCGCGAATGGGGATGGTCGTTGTGATGAGGTTCCCTATCGTTGTGACCGGGCCATGCGATAGGAGGCGGGCATCATCGCTCATTAGCCAGACCTCAATTTTAAGATGTCTCAGCACATCGGAAAGCGGAGGGTTTGCCATGGCGAGTGAACGGAGCAAAGGAGTTGGGGTTTTATTCAATTTTGAAACCAATCTATGTGATCCCAAACCTTGATTCATTCGTTTATGGATTACTGTAATGAAAGCGAAGACCCTAGATCTGATCCCTCGACGGACTGCTACCAGTTTCACGGAAGCATTTGAAGATAGTATGGCTACGAAAATGCATTCACACGATCAGAGCCAAATGATGTCGGAATTCGAGGATACCAACGTCCGAGATTGTGGGCGTAGATGGGCAGATGCCAAACGTTTGCAGATACGTAGGCTGATAGGCAAGATATCTGAATTCGGGGAGAGAGAAGGCGCACGAAAATTGGAATGGTACAATCACGGGGTGGAAGAGGGTCCCGAGTACGATGTCGTGTAAAAAAAAAAAAAGCACATGTCACCTGGGTCGGGGATCGCACGCATGTACAAGCTTCGAGGCAGGATCTGATAACCGTATGCCGAAAGCCGAGATCTTGAGAGACAAGAATCTTCGGTCTTCGCCAGAGTTCGTGGCTTTATGTCCTTGGGAATTCTCTCGGAGTCAGGATCTCACCAAGATCTCACCGCGAATTCAACCTCGTGCACGTGATCTGTGGTTGAATCTCCAAATTGACACCGACAGAAACCAGCAGAAGCTCTGCCACACCGACGCATGCCGTAGGAGTCGGAGCGAATATTTACAAAATTGCTACCTATATACTCAAGATTTAAAGATCGAACGGTCAATGAACGGTTGCCCGAGAAAAACGAACGGCAATTGTCTACTATAAATGAATATGTAACAGTATCTCACCTATCACTTTGACCAGTCGTTACTGCGGGCCCTACCCCGAACAATGAATCTATAGTTGTTTGAGCAGTGTTCTGTTCCCGGCTGCCGATATCTTTCTTGAATTTCAGCAAGCGACCCGCTCCAGACATTTTTCTAGGGATCTTGCAAGAAGAACGCGCCAAGCCCGCGAAGCATAGCGGCATCTAGCTTGACCTCGATAGCGGTATAGGCCGTGAACACCGCCGGTGTCGCGCTGTCCAACACGATATCCAAGGAGGCTCTCCAACTGGTAACATCAATCTCGCCCATCCCGGTATTAAACCCTGCGATGAGGTCGGGTGAGTGGGCATTGTACTCCGGGGAGCGCGCAAACTCGTGATACGTGGCGGGGCAGCGTACCGCTGACCTGCGGCGCCCCATCCGCTGACAGTAGCTGCACGCAAGGTTCGGTGGGTCCGCCCCGTACACCTCCGGGCCCACGTAGACCAAGGTGACGGTTTTGAGACGCGGCAAGTAGTGCAGAAGCTCCTCCATTATCGCTTTGCTCGACAACTCCCTCATATCAGCGGCCACGATATGAATGCATAACTTCGGGCGCGTCTGCAGGTCCGGGAGTACGTCTTCTAGAGCATGGAGCAGCGTCATCAGCATGCTGGCGGACTCCGTCGCGAGGAGCTGGACAGCTTGGATGGCATCTGGGTGGGCGCTCTTGAACTGGCGTGCGGTGAGTTTGAGTTCCGATGAGAATTCTGGAAACAACCGCTCGTAGTCGGTCCATCCGGCCAGGCTAGAGGGTGCGAGATACGTCGTCCGCGGTTTCTCGGTGCGAATGACGAGCGCCATCCCTGGGGGGCGCGCCAGTGCATGTGCAATCCTCACAGCCTCGAATGCGGCCATGGTACGGAAGTCCGCGCACTGCATTGTCGTATGTGCGCTGGCATAACGGGCTTTGCATTCCGAGGAGCACCACCATGAAAGTTTGCACTCTTTGCACGCGGTAAAGGCGCGTTTCTCGTCGTGAAAGGGGGTGCGAAAACAGACTTGGCATTTTTTACCGAAGCTGAGGTAAATCAGGGATATGTCTTATCATGTTCATACGCTCTGAGTAGTGACCAACCTTATAAGCTAGCCCGGGAAGCGCCCGTACGGAGTATCTTCACTCGCATCTCTAAATAAGGCCCATCGGATTTCCTGTGACCGGAGAATTGAATAGGATAATAAGATGTGAAGCACTGGACATACTGCTTCCTGGAGATAGTATTCCAGGCGTAGATTTGGCTCAAGGTGCAAAAGATAGCCCTGTTCCTTGTTCTTGTCATAGTTATTCACCTTTTGAAACTGTTTACACAGCGGTTTGTGTTCCTTCCAGTCCTGGAGTTGACATGTCTCGCCGCAATACCCGACGCGCTTGCACTTCGAGCAGAGGTGGACAGTGACCTGCGACCCAAAGCAGTTAGAGCAAATGAGGTTGGCGACCTGCGTATGCGTGACGGGAATATAGGCTTTGGGTGGCAACCTGGATGCTTTGTTCATCGTCGTCGTTGAAGGAATAAAGGAACAAACAGGAGCAATCAACAGCCATGACGAATCATCCACTTCGAATCAAGGCATTCAAAAAAAAGATATAGGGCCGATTTTTTTTTTCAAGGCCACGCTTGCTTCGAATCCTCCAAGCAACTGAAGGGTATCGAAATAATTTTCTCCTGAGACCTGAGGCCTGAGGCCTGAGGCCTGAGGATTTAGCATTTTCAGACGGTTGGTTTGATCAGGGTTAATTTGACTGGTAAAGGCCGCGGGGATATGTTCGATGAGGGACTGCGAAATCCCCAAGTATTCAAAATGATGTATAATTTCCATCTCGTCGAAGAGAGGGTGGCCTCACACGGGAATGAAAAAACATCGGCATGAGAGATAGCCCGAATTCAGACGACGAAAGCTAACTAGCAACGCAATAAATCAATATGACGGAGAGATCGGGGACTAGAGTAAGGTCGTGCGGTTGGCGTGAATCTAGCAGTGGCGGGGAGGCCGAAGCCCGGTCGGCGTACAACGGGTTGACGCGTCGCTGCGTCTCCGCCTCCCTATACAGGTGTCCCCGCAGCGGCTCCCGCCCATTGGCGTTATCACGCTCGGCGTGGACCCGAACCAGTGGCCAGAGAACATCGGCGCCCGAAAAAAAACCTCATTGGAAGGCGTATTGTGGGGTAGCTCATGCGGTGGTCCAGCCGTCAATGTGCGTTCTGTTTCAATCCGCTGCATCTGACTCCGCATAAGCTGCATCTCCGCCGCGATGGTCGCCAGCGCGAGCTCAGCGGTGACCGGCGACGCAGTCGACGACCACTCTGAGCTGAGTTCAGCAGAATTTGCAGGTGGGGCCGGATGGGGACGGTTCTTCTCGGCATTCTTCTCGACGTCGTAGAGGATCAATGGATGTGGTCGCGCGCTGAAGTTGTCCCCCTCTGTGAGGTCGATGACGACGGATTCAGTGCTAGTGTCAAGTCCCAGCTCGCGAGGCGCGTTGCGGTACGATCCGTAGCGGCGGCGGGCGCGCTGGCGGCGGATGACGATGGTGGCAAGGCAAAGAGAGAAGAGGACCAGCGAGCCGAGGACTGCACCGACGATCGCTGCGACTGGGACGTGCGCTCCACCTGGCTATAGAGCCGAACTTCGCGATTCGGTGGTGGACGGTCCAATATCCGAATGTGTGGAGGATCCTGAGCTAATGGTCGCCCCCGAGGCTACCTATTAGGCGTAAGACTGGGTGTTCTGTGTACGGGCGCGCCAGCTCACCTGTTTGTCTCTGAAACCGTATAAGGTCTTAATCTGCCCGTCGACCGTCAATTGCTTTAGAGGGACAGCCATCCCCACGGGACCCGTCGTGTTTTATGCCGGGTGTTAGGACAAGAAGTCTTGTGCAGAGGGGATCGACCCACCGGCGATGCCGTCGTGGTCACGGAGGATGCCACGACTTCAATGGTGCGCGTTTTGTCGATGACCGTCGTGGTCGTCCCGGGAGGCTATGCGGGCATATGAGACGCGATTCTAGGGATAGGAGAATCGACATACCCTCGGGGAGAGATGTACGAAGGTGGCTTGACCGGAAACCGTAAGCTTGGATATTGGCCCCGCATTGACCGCCTTGAATTGAAAATCCTGGAAGATGAAGTCGGACAGCGGGCCGGGGTCATTGTTGGTGGACTGGTGCAGGGTTGAGCGCGAATACCATCCCTGCGGGAAGTTAGCTCAGCCAACGGCAAAATAGAGTGCGCGCACCGGCGGTACAGTGGTACTCGGGACTCGATTGCCGGTAGAAGAACCAAAGCGCTAATAAAGAGAGTAAGTAGAGCGCCTTGTTGTTGCAGGGATATGGCATACACTGCTGGTCATCTTCAACTACGAAGCTCCAGACGGGGAACCCATTGGTCTGGCCGTCTAGCACCGCTTGGAAGCCCGAGTCAAGCCCACCCTGAACGGGCGCGCAGGGTCTATCAAAAGTGGACTGTGCGACACTGTGATTGCTTGAGCTACAAGGCTCTCAGTGAACGCACTGCGCTGACATCACAAGGCGCACCTGGCAGAGAACCGGAACGTTATCGTTGAGCCGGCGCGCGCGGAGACCGTGTTCGGGCTAAACTTGTGGGAGGCGCCCAGGTCGATGGTATTCACGCCCACCTCCACAATGATCTGCTGCTGTGTAGATCGGTCAGCAAGCTCGAGGGTGTGCGGGGGGCAAGCTGGGACGTACACTCATCTCGAGAAAGAAATAAAAAAGGACAAGAAGTGGTCGCCGCCACAAACTGAAGAAGGAATGGAGTCTGGATATTCACCACCTACTTATTGAATCACAGCCACTGCAGCTCAAAACACAGACTTTGCCAGGGGTTGTTTGGGAGTTGTGTACTTGATTGCCGAACTGGAGATCAGCCAGCAATAGCATGAAAAAGGACACGGCACAGGACGTGAAAAATGCTCCATTTAGCGGTTGGCGGTATCTCCTGAACTCTTGCAAAATAAGACACTCGCCGTCCAACCCAAGAAAAAGCGCGCTTGAACATCGTTTTTGTTTGCCTCGAGCTCCTGGGGAAATTTGATGGTTCCAGTTGCGTTCCAATTGAACTGTTATGATTCTGAGTCGCCGGTGCGTACAAACAGGATCGCATCGGATATCGCCGACGGATGTTCCTGACTTGCTGTGCCTCGATGTTTATCCAGCCGCATCAATCGTCGAGAAAGAAGGGAAAGCTGTAGCACTAACCTGTGCTGCGGCATTTCCACTTGATTTCCAGCCACGCGCGTGGAAGAGGAGTAGGTATGTTTGAGTACGGGCAACCGCGGCTTGGAATCGTGCGCTGAATAGACTTATACTGACAAGGTCGCCGTGGGGTTTTTTTGGGGGTCGGGTAAAGGTCGTCAAGCTTCAAGTAAAACAATTCATGACGGGCGTCAAACGGGCGTTGACCAGCGGTGCCGAAACTCCCGAGTCGGGAGCCGTGTGCCAAGCCAATAATGTAATTTTGGAGTTGAAGGATTTGGTACGACGAGAGGGGGTGACGCTGAAATAGAAGGCGAGGATGTCCAGAGAGTGTCTAGAGATCAGAGTCCAGGTAAAACGTCACCATGGCCACCCACGTGGTGGCGGTGCCGCCAGGAACTTTCTTGCAACTTTCTGCGAACGAACGCAGCGAGGGTCCTGCTTCACTGTTACAATTTGGCTCCAGCCGCTCAATACTTGTGCACCTTTACAGCCAGACATCGGAGTCGATGTCATTGGCTTCATCGACGACGTCGCTGCGAACCTGATTAAACGCGAGTGTTCCCTACTAGGACCCAAGCTCCGTTCTCACCTGTTTGCTCTCAATCTAGGTTTAGAAATGGGGTGCGTGCTTTCCTAATACTCTGTGTTCATCTCACCCATGTTTTGCAGTTTAGCCTCGTCATCTTGTATTGGTGGTCCGTAGAACCGGACTTGGAAATCAGGAATATAAGGCGATTGGATGATGGCCATTGTTGGCGTGAGTGCGGGGTGCCTAGCGTGTATTATAGAAGGTGCTTTCTTTTTGACGTTGACCAATTTTATTCTAACCTTCGTGACCCCGAATCGGCAATCGCATTTTGCTTGGCCGCCATAGCTGACTGTCTCACCTGCGGCGCATATCGACGAGCTCAGACATCCTTCCCTACCGCTATCCATTTATTACATCTGAGCAGGCGTACTCGAGCCTGACGAAGGACTGCGGAATGAGAAAATCGGCAGATTATTCTCGGAGTCCACGATGTGGGTGCTGCAGTTGCGCTCCGACGATTTCAAATGCTCAGCTTAATCTATGACGTCGGGAGTCAGAGGCAGACGTCGGAAAATTCATCACTCCAGACCACTCCAAGAATGATGTTCTCGTTTACACATTCTGAACGTCAGAACCAGACTCCTGTACATTCCTGACCATATAAAGAAGTACTCATCATCGTCGAGGCCCAGGAATACTTGCCAAAAGATCATTTATCCCGCAATTCTCGCGGTGCTCCGCCTGTCTCAGAGTCAGGGTCTCTGTTAACTGGAGCTAGACTTCACTTTTACCAGGAGCGGGCTCCGAACCACTAATTGCCTGGCCATTGTTTGGCCTCGTCTCGTTTGAGGCCCCGAGTACAAAGAGAGAAAAAGAAGCAGGCACCGGTCGTGCGAGAGTTTTCAATGTCACCCAGCCTGTTGTCCGGTTCGAATTCCACCGGCGACAATTCAACCACATTGTCACGTGACTGCGGTTGAATTCGACTTGAGTCCCACCTCGAGCATATAATTATAAGGTTGAGCTGCCAATAGAATTTTGGGCCGTTAGGATGGGTACCTACTCCATCATCCGTAGAGTGTGGCAAGGAACTGAGACAAAGGAAACAACGACATTTCGAGTAACGAGTTCAACTGCTGAATTCTGGTTCAACCAAACTTCTTCACGAGTCGGGTCACTCGCACGATGCTGCCCACCCTCTTCGAGAGTTTAATTGTTGTAAGTCCTGGCAGTACTCAAACAGTACTCCCAAGAAACAAGCCTGGCGATAGTGACTCTAGCGGACAAGTTGCAAGTTGCAAGTTGCTGCGTTCAAGGCTCCGAAATGATAGATGGGATCCGTATCCGGGGGCACGATAGGTAGTGGGAGATCAGCAATGACGATCTCTACCGTCCTAGTGGCCGTGAAAGCACCGGCCACGGGCGAGCACAACAGCACTGCTTGAATGCGGGACAGAAAATCGATTGGGTGCAGAATCCAGATGCCTCAGGACTTGGCGCCGTCGAATTTTCGTCGGAATACGCCAATGCGGACTCGAGGGTTGGATTAAGACGCGGTACATGGATGGACGATAAGAGAAGCAGAGAGAAATGGCGATCGGGAAGTTCAACGTTCAACGCCCGTCGATTCGGACGCAACTCCGCAACCCAACTCCAATTCGGGACGTCTTGGCTCTGGCAATAATCTCCTTTGGGCATATAATAAATTATCTATATTCGAACCGCATGCATTGTGACGACGAAAGCTATTGCAAAAAGAAAGAAAGAAAAAAAAACGAGCAGCGAAAGAAATCAGTATATGCAAAGGAGAGAGCGGACTAGATAGCGGGCGATTACGGTCGTATTACTATAATGTAGGGCGACTGGCGCTGGCGTGAATCTAGCAGACAGCGCGGGGCGGGGCGGATCCGGGTGCGAGACGAGTGGAGGGTGGGCGGCCTATGGGAGCGGGTTGACACGCCGCTGCGTCTCCGCCGCGCCATACAGCTGCCCGAGCAGCGGCTCGTGCCCATACGAGCTGGGCTTCCCCCCGAGCGTCATCACGCTCGGCGCCGACCCAAACGAGCGGTCTGAGAACGTCGGCGTCGGCGTCGAGCTCGAGCTCGGCGAGTATTCGGAGCTCGGTGGCGAGCGCGGCAACGGCGGGACGACGCCCCCAGGCGAGGCCGTCCCGTTCGAGTGCAGCGACTGCGCGCGCCCCGCGCTGCCCGCGCGGTGGTGGCTCGGGAGGCGGCGGTGCTGCCCCGGCTGCTGCTGCTGCGGGGGCGGCATCTCAGGGACAGACGGGAACGCGTCGAAGATGGCCTTGTCGAAGAGCGGCGAGGTGGCGACGGACGAGCCGCCGGAGGACACGGACATCCACGACGCGGGCCGGTTCTCGGGCGCGGTTTTGATGACGGGGAGGAGCGTCGGGGGCGGGGAGGATGCGCTGGGCCCGAGGGAGAGGTGCGGCGGGCGTTGTGCGTTGCTCTTGGCCTTTGGCTGCGGCTCGGCGAGGGGCGCGTGGAACGGGACCCCGACCGGTGTGATGCTCGAGGGCGAGTCGGAGGGGCTGTGTCCCTGTCCAAACGACCCCGTCCGTATCCTTGGTACGAAGAACGACGTCGGCTCGAGCTTCAGCACGGGCGGAGACGGCATCGGCGGTGGCGTCGGCGACGCTGTAGACCCAAACCAATCCATCAGCCCCACGACGGAGAGAGCGGCGAGGAAAACACACCTTCAGGCGAGCTCACCATGCTCGTATTCGACTTTGACCGCGAGCGGTGCCACATCTTGCCCGCCAGCGACGCCGCGCCGCGCCCGATGCTCCTCACGCTCTTCTTCGGCGCCAGCGTCGGCCACGGGACGCCCGCCCCCTCCCCTCCATGCCCATGTCCAGAACCAGAACCAGGCCCAGACCTAGCGTGCTGGACGTCGTCCGGAGGCGTCGCCAGCCCCATCGAATCCTCGCTCGACATCTCCGACGACGTCGACACACTCCCGCGCCCCCCACCCCCGCCCAGCGCGCGCGACGTGCTCGCCAGCCTCCGCAAACTCGCAAAATACCGCTGGCCCCCCGCGAACCCAGGCGACTTCGGCGGCGGCGTCGGCGGCACGTCCGAGGTCCCCGACGGCGCGGGCGACGGCGGCACGTCCGCAGCGGCGCCGGCGCTCTGCAGCGCGAGGAGGTTCCCCATCGACGACGAGGCGACGGGGCGCGCGCCGTCCTCGCGCTGGCGCACGCGGCGGTCCGAGCGGCTGCGCGTCAGCGGGTTGCGGAACGACGGCTGCCGCGGGAGGAGCGGCTGGCCCTGGGCCTCGCCTTCCGGGATAGCGGGCACGGGCGGCGGCGGCGGCGCGCGCGTGGGTGCGGTGGGCGCGGGTGCGGCGGTGGCGGCGGCGGCGGGCGGGGGACGCATGGTCATCCGGCGCATCGCCTCGCCCGGCAGCTCCCCGCGCTCCAGTCTGCTCTCGAGCGCCGCCGCCTCCGCAAGCAACTCCGCCAGCTCCCCGCCCCCAGCGTACCCGGGGCTCATCGGCATCGGCGGCAGGCGCTTGTCCGCCCACTCGTCGTGTGCGTGCCTCGCCTCCTCTCTCCCCCTTTCCCTTTCCATCTCCCGCGCCCACCCATCGCGCTCTCCCTCCCCCTCCCGCACGCGCCCATGCACCACCGCCGAGAACGACCGCGACGCCCCAGCGCCGCCGCCGAACGACACCGTCCCGAACTCGTCCGCCCCATACGCATACAGCGCGTCTTCGGGGTCCGGCGCGGGCGGGACGTACATTGTGTGCGGCCGCGGCGCCGTGCTGTACGCGTGCCGCCGCGGCGGCGTGCTCGGGGCCGGGGCCGGGGCGGGGAGCCCGCGGCGGTGGCGCGCGTGTGCCGGCGGGGTTGTCGGCGCTGCTTCTGCCTCCACTACTGCTTCCGCCTCCACCCCCTCGCGCCCGAGCTCGCTGCGCCCAGGCCCCGGCACAAGAACGCGCCCCACGCCCACGCCCACGACCCCAACCCCAGCGAGCACGGGCACGCGGTGCGCGAGCGCGACGTGGCTCGGCGAGCCGCTGTCGGCCGTGAGCGTGCTCAGCGGGCGCAGCGAGAGCGTCTGCGCGTGCATCGAGGAGAGCGAGTCGCGGTTGGAGAGGGAGAGGAGGGAGTCGCGCGGGGAGGGCGCGAGGGAGTCGCGGTTGGAGAGGGACGGCGCCATGGAGTCGCGGTTGGAGTTGGAGGCCGCGAAGGAGAGGAGCGAATCGCGCTGGGACGGTGCCACCAGCGAATCGCGCTGGGACGCCGCCGCCAACTCATCGCGCACGCCGCCGTCCCGCGCGGGGCTGGCCGGGGCGCTGAGCGACGGCGCGGCGGGGCTCGGCGGCTCCCCATCTCCACCAAAATACTGCCCCCTTCCAACCCCCCCGCCCACGGTAGGCGTCCGCGGGTCCATCGGGGTCGGCGGGTCCCCTTCCCCCCCCTCCTCCAGTCCATCCGTCGCCTGCTCCGCGACGCGCGTAGCAGCGCGCCACCCGTCCTCCGCTTCCTCCCTGTCTCTATCATCCCCATCTCCTTCCTCGCGCTCTCCATCCTGCTCCCGATCCGCAAGGGAACCACGGTCACCCCCAGAGGCCTCTCCCTCTCTCTCGCGCGACGCAACCGACCCCTCGCGCGAATGCAAACTCGGCGTGTACCCGCGCTCCGTATACCCCGACATGCGGTACGGCGACGCCCCCGCCAGCGCGCGCGCCTCCTCTTCCTCCTCCTCTTCCTCTTCCCTCACTTCCAGCTCACCCTCCCGCCGCATCTCGCTGCTCGCCCGAGACTGAGACGCCGAAGATGCAGACGCGACCGAATCCCTTGTCCGCGCCCCCGCCGACATCGAAGACGCGACAGAAAACCTTGCATCCCACCGGGGGGACTCGGCGATGGTGGAGAGGTGCGCGCGGAAGGCGTGCGAGGCGAGCGAGTTGGGGAGCGGGTCTGGGTCCGGGTCCGAGTCGGGAGAGGGGGAGGGGGAGTCGAGGTCTGGTTCCAGCTCTCCCGAGTCTTCCGCTGCCGTTTCCGGGTCGGGCGTGTCTTGCGGGGAGGCGGGGTCGGGGTCGGAGGGTGCATTGGCATTGGGGTCAGGGTGGGAGGAGTCGAGGAGGGGGTATTCGAGGGTGGAGGCGTCGGAGTGGGCCGGGGGAGAGGGCGGGTATTCGGGGTCGGGGTCGGCGAGAGCGGTGAGGCGGGCGTCGGGCGTGGTGGCGGAGTGATTTGATGAGGCGGGGTCTTCCGAGGAGGCGGGGTCGGAGTGGTTGGAAGAGACGAGACCTTTGGGGTCAATGGCGTCCCCGTCGGGCGCGGGATGCAGCTCGGCATCGGCGTCGATATCGAGCTCCCCGCCGTCCGCCTCCGCATCGATCTGTACCCATCCACACGTTAACTCGTTGCTCGCACATACACAAAAGAAAGAGAAATGAAAGAGGGAGGGACGTACGGGCGGTGCGTCGTCGGGTATCGGTATCGGTTCGGGCTCCTCCTCCACTGCATTAACGTCTTGCTCCTCCTCCTGCTCCTCGGGCGCCGCCGCGGGATGCAGCTCACCGTCGTCCACCTGCGCATCGATCTGCACCTGTATTTACATCCACACGTTAGTTAGTCGATCTCACGGGTAAAGAGAAAGGAAAGAAAGAGGGAGGGGACGTACGGGCGGTGCGTCGTAGGGTATCGGTATCGGTTCGGGCTCCTCCTCCACTGCATTAACGTCTTGCTCCTCCTCCTGCTCCTCGGGCGCCGCCGCGGGATGCAGCTCGCCGCCGTCCACCTGCGCATCGATCTGTACCTGTATTTACATCCCCACGTTAGTGAGTCGATCTCACGGGTAAAGAGAAAGGAAAGAAAGAGGGAGGGGACGTACGGGCGGCGTGTCCTCGGGTATCGGTATCCGTATCGCATCCGCGTCCTCCGGTTCCAATATTAATGTATTCAGCTCCTCGGGCTCGTCCACCAGTCCCTCGCCCTCCAGCTCATCGTCAGCGCCGCCATCCGGCCGCAGCGGCGAGTACAACCCGGGCGAATACGGCGCGAGCGGCGACAGAGGCGGCGAGAGCATCGCGCCCGAGCTTGAGCCGCCGGTGTACTGTGGCAGGAGGCGCGGCGAGCCGCCGGTGTATTGCGGGGTCAGCCCGCCGGTGTACTGCGGTGTCAGCCCTCCGGTATGCTGGGGCGTCAGGCCACCCCCGGTGTGCTGCGGCGTGAGACCGCCGGTGAACTGGGGCTGCAGCCACAGCGCGCTCTTGCGGCGCTCCTGCCTCACGTCCGCCTCGGCCTTGCGCGCGATGTCGAGCGCGGTGTGGAACGCCGTCGCGCGGGCTTGGACGGTCGGCTTCTGCTGTGGGTGCGGGTGCAGGTCAGGGTGCGGTGCGCGGGCGCGGAAGAGGGCGGCGTCGTCGAGATCGGCGTCGTCTGCGAACGGGGACGTAGGGCGAGCGAGAGAGGCGGAGGGGATGCGCGCGGGCTGCATGCGGTTGCCGTACAGCTCTGTGCGGCGCTTGGGCGCGCTCTCGGGTGGTGCACCGAGGCCGAAGCTGCATAGCTAGTTAGTTTGGGTGCATTGGGAGAGAAGGAGAACTGACGAGCCGCGGGGGACGGGAACACCACCCTTGCTCTCGAACTGCGCGATTTTTGCGCGGAGGGCGGCGGGGGCGGGTCCGTTCTGGGGGAGGCCATGGTTTGCGCCACCCTGCTGCACGACTGCCCGCTCTCGTTCCCGCTCCTGCAGCGCCGCAATCCGTTCCTTGAGACTCCTGCAGGCTAGTCAGCTTATGGCCTTGTAGGATGAGGACAACGCACATCGAGGGCCGCGTAGAGGACGATTAAGGCTGCACCAAGCTTCTGAAGCAAATCATGCAGTGGCTGGCAGGCATCTGATCGGACTGATCCTAACTAAGCAACCGTCCTAAAATGCCTCCGCGTCCCTGCTTCATATATCTGCTAACTCCAATACCACCCCGCAACCCAATTGTTCTTTGCACTCGAGAAAAATTGGGGTGCGCTGGCATCGGGACGGGATCACCCGACGTCGCCGCCCATCAGCCTGCTGCCATCAGCTTCGACGTTGGGCGCGCGACTTCAAGCCTCCGATGTGAACGCACATCATCGCCCGCTCTCGCTACGTCTCCAACTCAACCTCGGGGCGCTTTGGACTCGGACTGAAGTAAACCTCGTGGCGGTGGCTCCGATGCGGGCTGATGGAAGCATGGATCCGCATTGAGCGGCGTAATCGCCCAATTGGGACGCGTTCAACCGACAAGCCCTTGTTCTGCTCTCTAATACTGTGCGTCCCTGTAGTGAAGCAACGGCTGCAGAACCGTGCCATTTCCGTTGGCCTTTTTTTAGGCGACAGATGGGACCGTGGCCGTGACCGCTGCAAAATTGGCAACCATGAGGTACCTTTTCAACCATCATTACCCTGCTGAATTGAGTTTGAATGAAATTAAATGAATCTTCGCAGCTCATCGGACCTTAGCTGAAATTGTTTAGGGGTTTTTTTTTTTCCATCTATGTCACGGTAATTTTGAGGCAACGGCCACCGTGACCGTTGCTTCAAGACAGGGACGTACAGTATACGCAATGACTTTGTTTTCCAGTTTTTTATTCGACTCCCTTCCCCCATATAACCAAATACCATTCGACAACCCAGTGAGCCTAGACTACATCCACCTTGTTCTCCGATATCTCGGCGATCCTCAACCCTCAACCTTCGGCGTGCCAGGTCGCCACACCAGCAAGTAATCTGGCGCTGTGATTCTATTTAATTTCGGTTCAATTTCGAGTAATCGATAGATCTATTCTAGACCATCTTGATAGGGAAGAGGTATTACTCCGGCAGGCCCTCGATCAAAAATCCAAGTCGATTAAACATTTCTCTCGCTGGCATTCCGTTGACGGTAATTTGGAGAAAAATACTGCGCAGGTTCACTCTACGATGGCAGGTCTCAATGAAGGGGGTTATTATAACAATGTTGCTTACCCAACTCCTCGCGGTCGTCAACCGGGACAACCTCATCGGTGGTACATGACACGTACATCCCTCTCGCTGAGGAGGATTGGCACACCGAGGTACATCGCGGTGCTTTGTGCTAAATCGGCACATCTTGTACACAATACCCGTTACTAACACTGTTCGGAAGCTAGGCCTCGTAGGGATTAGAGAGAATGATGCGAACAAATATAATGCTGCCGATGTGAGGGCCGGATACGCCCTGCGTATGCCCTCGCGCAGCAGCACCGACACGACGGGGATGACAGCGTGCTCGATCAAAGAAAGACCAATTTCCTCATTGGGAAGCAGCAAGAAGCCGCATGCGGATACACCTAATACCCACGGGGGACGAGCTGCACTCTGCACCAACTCGACACACACAGCAACACAACACTTCGCCACGATCGTCCTCGACACTCTACTCGACCCCATTCACCTCCCACACAGCGACAATCCACGCTACAGAAGCTTTGGAGGCCAATTCCCCATGGGAAAGACCCGCCCCCTGTACCAACTCGACCCACCCAGCACCACGGACCTTCGTCATGACCTTCCTATGCGCTCCATTTATTCCCATCGACCTCGCACGCAGCGGCGATCCACGCCACAGGACTCCCAGATACCAATCCCACGGGGGAAAGACCGCTCGAGTTGTATCCCTCGGGGGACAATCACACTCGGACCATCTCCCCGCAGGGGACGCACACCACAACGACTCACGGTCGCCACACGAGCTCTGGCAGCGCAAGCATGGACTATGCACACTCTATTCACACCCATACCCGACAGAGATATGAATCCCCAGCGAGTAGACTTGCAACCGCGGACGTCTCGGGCTCATTTGCACCTCATACCGACAGCCTGCGGGAGGATTCAGCCTTTCTGGGCACGAACCTGAAACAAGGGTCGCTCCCTTGATCAAATTCAAGGTTTGTCTCTCCAGAGAACGGCCTTCCCACCAGGGATACAATCGAAATGTCCAAAAACATCGGTTCTGTTCCTCGTACCCTCCAGGGATTCGGTCTCCCAACGACATGTGGACGTTCTGGAAGGAGGGAACACATGGTAACGGGGCCCGGAGGCTGTGCGAGGGCGATAAGTATAAAAGCCCCATGAAAAGTCTGCAGTAGTCAGTCAATTCTTGGGTAGTGGTTTTCCCCCACTCTTCCCCTCCTGTGTACCTTGCCCATCCAATACAGAGTTGATCACACACACACACACCAGTTCACGCTTGTCTTCGGGCACTCTACTCTCCTCCCCCATTGCAGCTCCTCTTCAGAGCTCGCTCTCCTCATCCTCGTCGCCTTCACCAAGCGCACACCTTCCTACGCAGACACTCCGTCTTGTAGTAGTGGGAACCTTGTGAAGGTTCATCTGGCAAATTGTCTACACCCACCCGAGCGTACCAAAGCGACCCCACTGGCCGTACACCGTATCCTTGTCGACGTTGAAGCCGTCTGCGGAGTCTCCCGCTTGGCAGATCCATCACCTCGCTCCCTCGCCCAGCGCAAAGGGGAAAGCATCGGAGTAGAGAAGAAGCAGAGGCTTTAGGGTTCAGAAGCGTCACCGTTCACCACTGACCTACCTGAACAAGTATTTCACCTTCTAGACCGTTCTTTGCAGCTTACCACACAGCACCCAACCCAGGTATAAACACATCGGAACCACACGTGCTCGCCCAAAGTGCCACTACCTCATCCTAGGACTCCCTCCGATAAAACCCCTAGAGGACGATACGCGCTACACCACGAATCCCACTTATTTCACACCGTAGCAACGTGGTCCTTATCACACCGGGTGTTGGACCTGTAGCATGATTTAAGTAAGATGAATGTCAACAAGTTCCCCGCTGGACCGCTGGAGTGCCCAGCACAAACTGAACTGGTTACTCGCGAACATGATACAACCGGCTCCACTCCCGAGAAATTCTTTTCGGCGGAATGACTGCCAGTCAGGATAGTGTTGTTCATCAGGAAACACCCGGGCTGCGGTAAGAATCTATGCGAAGTTTAATTAATAGACTGTGATTTATGAAGCTGAGATCGAGACACCGCTGGATAAATGATTCCATCCTTACGCTACTCGTGGGCCTGGACCTGATGTTACACCTGAAATTATGGATAACGGAAGCTGCACAAGCACGGGATTTTCACTGACTTGTCGGTCGATGCCAATTTCATACCCATGCTCACACATGTTACAAGTACTGGATCTGAGTAACACAAGGCCAATTATCAGGAAACACGAGAAATCACTCTGTGCTGCCTACTTAAATGGAATGAACACGAGAATTATTCAGTTGGGCAGACCACTTGACCATTGGAATGCGGCCATGTCTCTCAGGTTGTACTGATTTTGTCTGACAATTTTACGTGAGGCCCTGAAAGCGGACTTGTCTGCAAGCGGTGAACTCAGCTTCAGCTCAAGTCTAATCGTGAGGATCCATATATCAACACAAGAACCTTTTCACGCAAATCTGCTTTCTCTGAGTCGAATCAGATTCTGCCGTGGATCCAGGTTATTTTGGTATGTACATGTCGCATGTGTCAAAACTGCGAGCAGTTGGCGCTGAATTTCATATTGTTCCGACCACTCTCGAACGCAGCCGAAAATAACTATTCAGAATTGCGCAAATGCTCCATCCAGACCTTCAAATCTGAAATTGACCACTTTCAGCCTCAGGTAACTGAACCCATTATCGGATATGGTGTATGGCACACAGCCCATCTTGTTTCAGAAGTGTCCTTGAGGGTTTCTGGCAGTCCAGGATGCAGTTCCAATTTCCCTGTGTCCGAATACGCCTTTCTCTTCGTTTATTTCATGTACACCAGTCTCTCTCCACGTAGATATAATTTATGTGTCCTGGACAGAATGTTCAAACACACCTGCTTGTCGCTCAAGCCAGCTGCAAGTTCAATTACCATTTTTATGCAGGAACAGGCATTTCAGATATTTGAGCATGCTGTTCGTGGCCCACTTCACTACCTTACTAGATTTCGGACTGAAGTTACTGGTAACACAGGCTTCATACTTCAGGCTCAGTTGCCACTGTACCACAGAACCAGCAGGTGTCGCAGAACGGAGTCCAGGGCTGGTAGACAGAAATATGGGATGGTTGTCCGGGAAATGGGGAGTACAGGTGAAGCAGAAACTGAGCTAATGGTCCCAAGAATATCGTGGAGGCATGAAATAGAAATTGAGAGGAGATGGGGGAAATTGCCATGCGGGCATGGAGTACAGGTGCAGGGCGGAAAGACTTGATGAGGGCGATAAACTGGGGCTCGGGTGGAATGTCTTCACTGGCGACGTACTCATGGGGGAATACTCCAGTCACTGGTCACGTCAACTGTGGTGGTTCAGGTCTAAGGGGAATATCTTTGACCCTGTGTACCTACGGAACAAATATGCTATATGATACCCAATGTACGGAACAGTAACCATAAATTAATGTAAAGGGAGAAAGGCGACAAGCGATCCATCCTACCCTTCCTAAGGCATGTCACGAGTCTGGGTAACTCACGGGTCACCATGGGTTGATCCGTGGGAAAACCCGTGAGTTTCTTACTCACGGGTTTGAGTACCCGTGGCCACGAGTATGTCACGGATCCAAGTTTCAATTTTGGAGAAGTTTCGCCCAAACTCATGAGTACTTGACTACATTTAGGGCAATGAAACAGCTTTAAAATGCTCCTAGTGGCCCTCTGGTTGGTCCGTAGGTGTTAAACACCCTTCAGCTTTGAGTTGTGATGGTATAAATGCCTGTATACCATGCTTAAAAGCTGAAATATATGTAAAACTCACAGGTACTCATGAGTTTCTCAAAACCCGTGAGTAGTCATACTCACCACGAGTCAAGTCGCCACGGATCCGAGTATCATTTCTTTCACCGCAAGTACTCACCTACGGATCCGAGTCTACTCATGAGTAGACTCATGACATGCCTTAACCCTTCCACACAAGTGATCTTAAAGATTCACAATACTTGCTTCAAACATGACTTTGAGCCAAAAAGTGGTTGCAATCTTCTTTGGGGCTGCAGTACCTTGGACTCAACAGCTTTGCACATTTCCTCTCTCTTACCTAAACCAACTCTAGTTGAACACAGGCAAAAGGTGTGCTGGGCTGTATTGGCTGTATTTTCTGGCTCAAACATTTACCTGGACTCAGACAAGGCTTCACATGCATAACAGGCTGAACTCCTGGCCGAATTCTTAGAGGTGTGAACAAAATATAGAATACCTAATACAAGTTTCAATAACAAAATCATTGTGAATTTCCTAAGGGAGTTGTAGCCTGAAATGAATTCCTTTGCCGAAATGCACCTGGAACATAGTAACCATTGATACCCCATTGTAGGACCTGCGGAATGCAAAGACCTATCAAATATTTATAGTCAGGGTTGATCCTCGAGAGAGCCTCTCGGTGAGCAAGTAGCAGCACAACACAGTGTCCGAATGGTGTTTGAACCACGCCAAAGGCTCACTGAGCGGTAGGATATCTTACTGCCGCGAGCCTTTGTACCCCCTGAGAATATCTGCTAGGGGCGTGGGTGTAAGGCTCCTAGAGAGCTCACAAAAGGGAAATCATCGTACACGTGCCCTGGCGGGAGATAAGGCTTATCAAGTGGTTGCCTGCTGGCAACAACCCTGCTCGAATGTGGTAAAGTCTCGAGAAAGGGTAATAGAAGAAGGGCACTTAGCTATGAGCCCGTATTTGAGAGTGTAGAGTCAGATATGAGTTGCCTAGCGCGCAGTGCCTCTTCTCGGAGCGTATCAACGAGTAAGGCTTGGCACGCAGGCGAAGGCTTGTGAGTGTGATATACCGCTTAGTGCCCAGTGCCTCTTCCTGGAGTTACTCAACAGGTAAGGCTTCTCGGAGGTACTCGATGAGGGATTGGGGGCACAATGGCAGTTTGTGATAAGAAGTGATGATAATATTACATAATACTGAGCACATGACTTGTAGCTAAAGAGTAAACAATAAAGTAAGAAAATGGTTCCTTACAGTGGGGCAACTGTATCTCAAAAGAAAGGTTAGTGGTACACTTGACTAACACTGACCTTGGCTCGTAGCTGACTACACATTCTTGAGACTGTTAAGAGAGTCTTGAAGGATGTCCATAGGCGCGGTATGAGTTAGAGTAGAGAAGTGGTTCTATTCAGGCCTCTTGGCCCGGAACTCGTGTCTATGTCACATGATACATACAGGTGCGCGCCTAAAGCGCGCGCTTCCAAGATGAGATCATAAGAGATTTAATGAGTAACTAAAAGATAATACAACTGCCAGTTGAATGGTCAGTGAGCCCTGTGGGCGGTACAGATGGGCCGTTACACCCATAGTGACTGACTAAACTGAATCTTCATCACTAAGCAACTCCGAGTCGGAGTCCCTACCTGATTCAAGCCCACCCCTCCTGTGCTTAATGATCAGCTCAACAATTTCATTGTGCCCAGATTCAAATGCTGCATGTAGTGCAGTGTCATATTTTCCATCCTCATCCCATGCATCGGCACCATGCTCAAGGAGGCACTCAACAACAGTTTTGTGCCCAAACTCTGATGCTACCCGCAATGCGCTGCCAAAAACTCCACCTTGTGCATTGGTGTTGGCACCGTGCTCAAGAAGTAAGTGGACAATTTCAATATCCCCTTTGAGAGATGCTGCCTGCAATGCATCACCATATACTCTGCCATGCACATTCACACCATGCTCAAGGAGCAACTGGACAATCTCAATGTATCCGTCAGAACATGCTGATTGTAGTGCACTGTTATATTCTCCGCCTTCTGCATTCACATCAGCACCATGCTTAAGGAGCAGCTGGGTGATTTCTTTGTGACTCTTGTAAGATGCTGCTTGTAGTGCGCTGCCATATTGTCCACCCCGTGCATTCACATTGGCACCATGCTCAAGAAGCGACTGGACAATTTCTTTATACCCTTTACAAGATGCTGTCTGCAATACATTGCCATATATTCTGCCCTCCATGTTCACATCGGCACCGTGCTTAAGAAGCAGCTCAACAAGTTCTTTATGCCCTTCATAAGATGCTACTTGTAGTGCACTGCCATATTTTCCACCTTGTGCATTTACATTGGCACTGTGCTCAAGGAGTAGCTGGGTAATTTCTTTGTGGACCATATAAGATGCTGCTTGTAGTGCACTACCAAAATGTCCGCCCTGTGCATTCACATTGGCACCGCGCCTAAGGAGTAGCTGGGTGATTTCTTTGTGGCCCTTATAAGATGCTGCTTGTAGTGCACTGCCATATTCTCCACCTTGTGCATTCACATCTGCACCATACTTAATGAGCAACTGCACAATTTCTTTGTGCCCATTAAAAGATACTGTCTGCAATATATTGCCATATATTCTGCCCTGCACCTGCACGTTCACATCGGCATCATACTCAAGAAGCAGCTGGACAAGTTCTTCATGCCCTTCATAAGATGCTGCTTGTAGTGCACTGCCATATTCTCCACCTTGTGCATTCACATTGGCACCACACTCAAGGAGTAGCTGGGCAATTTTTTTGTGGCCCTTATAAGATGCTGCTTGTAGTGCACCACATTGTCCGCTCTGTGCATTCACATTGACACCGTGGTCTACAAGCAATTGAACCATCTGGAGGTGGCCGTAATATGAGGCTACAATGATTTCTTGGTTGTCTGAAAGCTGCAGGATAGATGTCTCATTGAGCAGGAATTTTGCAGTTTTCACAAGGTTTGCTGCTGCAGCAATCCACAAGAGTGAGGGATCTGATGGCCAATCATAGAAACCCCAGGGTGGTGAGCTCCATTTATCTCTCAGCAAGCCCTCTTCCCATGGATTCCATCTGTCCCTTCCCCAGAAAGACATCTGGGCCAGAAAATGTAGGATCATATCTCTCAGCACATCTTCAGCTGGACCGGCAGCATGTGCCAGGCAATATTGGGAGTACTCAACCAGAGGGGAGAGATAATTTGAATGGGTACGCATTGAAGCGATAATATTGTCGAATGCCAGAAATGTGAGCAGGGAGCGTGTTATTTCTGTTTGTGCATTTGGAAATTGCTGAGGCTGTATGTGGTCCAGGTATTCCTGTGTGGTATAGTGAACAAGTCGAACCACAGATAGTTGTTCATCCAAAATGACCAGGCCAGCACAGACTGGGAGGATAAACTTGATATCTAGAACATTGTTTTTATCAAGTGACTTCTTGTCAGGTTCAATGGCTAGAGCTGTTTGTAATTCAACAGCTTTTAATGGTCTTTTTGCATTTGCAACCCAAGTCAGAGTTGAATGAGCAATTTTTCTGTCATCTTCATTTTGTTTTTCAATACGCTTCATTGCATCATCGTAGCTGCCATTGAGGGTCCCTGGTAGAATTTTCAGAGCTTCTAGAACTCCCTTCATGGTACGTTTTGCGCTGAGAGATTCAATGTGAAGCTTGGCAAGGAGGAACCTGCTTGTGGATTATTTGGGGAGTTCATTGCACCAAATCATTGGACTCACATTCCTTTTACTCTACGAGTAACTCCTGAGTGAATCTCCTCTTGCAAACCATCTCGGGATTGGATATACTCCCTGAGGTGTGGAGATATCTGTATCTGGGCATCCACATATCTCTGAACATCGTGCTCATCTGCTTGGATTTTCAGAGTGATGGGATTTGGGAGAGAGAAATCTAGAGTAATGTGAGGCCTAGACATTATCATCAAGTTAACAGTGGGTCCCATTTTTGTGAGATAGTCAAGGAGGATCTCTCGTCCAGTCTCTGGGTATTCATCCACGGCATCAATGATAATGTAAACCCTTGAGAAGTCCATAATGGCGGCGCGGAGCACATTAGAAACCTCATTGACTGTAGGATAGGTGCCTTTCTCCTCGTGCTGATTATATAACTTCTTTGCGGAGGAGCCGACATCTTTGCCAAGAACAAACTGTCTCCACAGACCAGCAAGCAGCTTAGCCGGGGTTTGATCCTCAGCCTCCTTGTGGTCCAGATAAGCACAAGCCACGCCAAAGTTTTTGTCCTTCGATTCTGCATCGAGGTGATCAACAACCATTGATCTATGCTCCGACAAATCAGTTGGCGCAAGTTAATAAGAAAATAGCCGCACGCCAGAACCGTTTTTCCCGCGCCGGCTGGATTGGGCCATTAGTGCAGGACATAGATGGAGAGGTAGGCCACACACGTATTCCGGGGCACCAAAGTATCCTTCCTGAACCAGAGTGCCATTCTTGAAAGCGTGGATCTGCCAGGAACCACCCTCCGGTTCCAGGCACCCGCACTTGCTTAATGTCTGCATGCCGGAGAAAGAAGTTGATTGGTGAAAGCCAGTTGATGATTTCTTTGCGCTCCGCAGCTGAACACGGTTTAGAAACTACCACAGTTGTCTCTATCCAACTCACCATTCATTTGTTTGACACCACTACTGCTGTTGAGAAAGAGTATTTGTGGGAGGGAGTGAATGAACATACAGGCGGTTCACGGTGAAGTATTCCGTCTTGACATCATAATGCATCCTGGGACCCTCCCCCGCACCCCCACCCCCACCGTGTATGCCGCCCACTCCGCCATTACCCCCTACGCCGCCTGGGAAGATAATTAAGAATGTTAGTATTCATACCGAATTCACTGCGCACCATAGATGTTATGAGTGACCGTGGGGGCTATCGATTCGCTAGCCATTCTGGGGCTGGTCTCGAGCGTTAGAGTCTCAGGGTGTGTAGTGTGTATTTTGCGTGCAGTCGACGTGACGGCAAAGAACAAGGAGCTGACTGACAGCTTGCTGGCAGGCACAGGACACAGCAACCAAACAGCAACAGTCACGATGAATACCAATTTCCCGGTCACGGGGCAATACCGCACTGGCAAACTCGGGAAACTTGACAAAGAAATCGTGCGACCAGTTGGCAGTTGCAAACATTGTCGGGTTAGTAGAATTCCTTAGTCCGGACGCAGATGGAACACGACAATTTATTCTGACGTGAAATACAGTAAAAGGAGAGTGCACGGTGCACGACCAAGTCTATCTAGCAAACTCGTACGGGATCCCAAGCACCCGCCCCTCTACCTCACCTCTCTGCTGCACCAAAACCTGAGATCTGTGCTTCCTTTGTACGGCCGCACGAGTCACCCCTTCGCCTCCAGGAGCCCGCGTAAAGTTGATGCACGTCCGCGCGGAAGATCGCACCACCACTACCACACATCAAGGCCGACACCTCCGCTGTCCAGCGCTCATGCACCGACCGCGCCGCGCCACTCGCATGACGAAATGCCCGACACGCCTCCACCACTCGCCACTCGCAGATCGCACTCTCCCGAGCCAACACGCCGCCGCCCACCCACGCAGTGCGCACTCCTCCCTGCGCGTCTCGCGTTCACTCAGAACTTCGCTGCGCTCCTCCCACCGCGTTTCATTCGCTCGTCACACCACACCTCCTCCTGCACCCATCCTCGTACGATGCCCTCCGCGTCGTGAAAAGGCAGGTCCACGCTCTCGCAAAATCATTCTTCGCTTGCGGGCGTCTGCGCGACCCCTCCTCGCCCGACGGCAGCGCGCACCACTACGCGGAAGATGCAGCGGCTCGCAACGCCAACCGCGCTCCACACCCTCGCCACTCACTAGCCCCCGCCCTCGTACGATGAGACGTGCCACTCGCACGCACCCCCGCCTCCGCGTTCCGACGTGCACCCGCGTAAGACGCAATCCAAGGCCCCGCCGTGCGCACCAGCTCGGACCTCCGCATCCTCGCTTCCCCGCCTCGCGTCGCCATTTCCTGCAAGACCGATCAGCATACATGGATGGAATAAATCAAGGAGAAGACGTACATGGGTACGTGCGGACGTCGACTGGGAGCATCTTCCCGCTCACGCCACTTCGCACCGAAACATACTGAACCCAAGGGCGTTGAACATGACGGCAAGAACGGGGCGCTCCTCCCACTCCCCGCGTGGATACTCCCTCCCCCTCCGCACTCGCAGCGCCGTGACTTCACCTTCACCGCGCGGTCACGACCCCGCTCGGGCAGGGACACTGCCCGCACCACTCGTTTATCAGACGACGGCTCTCTTCCCCCTCCACGTCTCGTTCGCTCGCACAGCCGCGCAATAACCACCCCGCTCGCAGCTGCCGCGCCGACTCGCTCGTCACTATGGCGACCTCACGGAGTCTCGCCAGCACATCTTCCCGCTCCCTCCCCCGCCCCACCGTGCGATGGCACTTTTGAGCCGCTCCACTTCATCTCCCCACTGCGCCACGTTGTGGGGACCTTTCCCTGCGCTCGCGCTCGCCCGTGCAAGTCTCCCCACGCCTCCCTCCTCCCGCCCTGCCGCACTCGCTCACAACGCACAACTTCACCGCGCGATGACAACCCGCTCGCTGGCAGCAGGGACGGCACCCCCACGCCGACTCGCTTGTCGTACTCCGTTGCGACAGCCGCCCGTGCCCTCGACACCCCATGAGAATCACCTCTCACTTCACAAAAAGTCTCGCCGGCAACCCACCACTCCCTCTTGCGTCCTACGTTTAAGGCGACGCGCCAGACACGCACCCGCGCATCCCCGCAGAGTCACCATCTCGGGAGGGGTATTCGCCGACTCCTGCCTCCGCGGGCGCAGGCCGACGTTGACGGGGCTCCGCACAGCAGCGTCCCTGCTCCCACCCTTGCCCGCCCCGCCCCCGCCCCAACGCCCCGCTCACGCTCGCACACCCCCCGAGACGTGTCCACTCGCCACTCGGACGTACGCGCCGACCCGCATCCGCAGCTGCTCGCGCGCCCCGCGAGACGCCTCCACGCCCCAGGCGTCACCGACTCCCGCCCCGCGTGCGCAGACCGACGTCTACGGCGCTCCGCATAGCGGCGAGCCCGACGCCCCGCTCCAGCTCGCACGCCCCTCGAGGCGCACTCAAAGGCACGCCTCCACGCCCCCACCCCGCTGCACTCACTGGCCCCGCCCTCGCACGACCCCAACGCAGGCACGGACGCTCGGCGGGACTCGGCAAGACCGGTCAGCGTATCTGTGTCAATAAATTGGACTGAGAGAGAGATGAATGAGGAGGGAGAGATGCTATGTGATTCGTTGCCGAGGCAGAGGGCTTAGTGAAGCTCGAAGGCTAGCTCGCGACGCATCTATCTCGCCCGCAATGGAGCGGCGCGCCAGGTCCCTCCCTGCGCCGCGTCTCGCTGGACAAGCGCACCAACTGTGCCCCTCCCCGTCGCCCGCATGCCCGTGTGCGCAGGCACACGTCAGACACAACGCAGCCATATGCAGGTCATAAACAGAAGCCCATCGAGCAATGAATGAATCTCCACCCACCTTCGTTGGGGATGACCCTCTTCGTCTTCGAGCCTGCAACGTCCTGCGGAGAGGGACGGGAATGTGCATGAGCATGATCTGGGGTTGGGGAACAAGCGTCAGCGAGCGAGCCAGGAGTGAGTAAAATAAATGATTGGCTGAAAGGCCTTGAATAGAATGAAAGAAACGGAGGAGGAAGAAGTGGGAAGGGGCGGGAGGGCGAGAGGAAGAGGGTGAAAGAGAGACCGGGAGGTGTGGGAGGGGGAGCGAGGACGGACTCAGTGGCAGGAGGCGCCGACGGCGAGAAACGCACGATCGCGTCCTAGGCATCCGCGAAAGCATTCGAATTAAATTGAGAAGCGCGTCCACATCGCGATCGGAGGCTACTCTCTCGCCCCGTTGCGCTCTCGTCGCGCGCTCGTATGGCTGAGCGACACCGTGCACATACATCTCAGGTACGATGCCATGTCCGCGCCTGACCGGCATCGAGAAGGGACACAACGCGCCGTCCGGCATCGAGAAGGGACACAACGCGCCGTCCATCCCAACGCGAGAAGTAGCGGAACCCTGGCTCCCTGCTCCATGACAATGGGGCTTCTCGTCCCTGACCATCATCCCAGTCTCTCTCCTTCCTCCTCGCTCAAATGTCCCTCCTATCTTCCCCCAGAAAGACAACAAAAGAGAAAGGTATGAAAGCGGCGAGTACTCACTTTTAATCATCGCGACCCTGCGGCCTCCAGACCAACGATCGCGTACTCTAGGGTGTCGCTGATTGTCTTATGAATAGTCAATGAGTTTGCGGGCACAAAGGGGTGGTATTAGGAATTAGAGGTCGCGTCAAAGGAAGAGCGGCAGATGGGTAACCATGAGATTCCGCAAGTCCAAGGGGAAAGAGCGCACAAGACGAAAAACAGATAAATAAGATCTAGAGTACGCACCATCTTATCCGAGCCCTGATTCAGGAGGATGCTACCGGCGGGGTCGACACGACAAGGTGGCCATCCGGGAAACAGCACACAGCCTTGGAGGGCGAGCACAACGCACATCGAGGGCGATTAGGGCTGCACTAAGTTTCTGAACAGGAAGCAAGTCATGGCAGGCCCGATCTGATGGCAACCACACGCGTCCCTGCCTCAAATATCTATTCACTAATAGTAGTACCACCCCGCAACACCCCCCAACCCAAATTATTATTTGCACTGAGGATTGCGCTGGCGGCAACGGGATCACCCGACGTCGACGCCCATCAGCCTGCTGGCACCAGCTGCTGCCCCTGGACGTTGGGCGCACGACTTTTAATACCTTAGTGTTTTCTCTCAGTGCTCTTCCACAACCTTGTTTCGGCTCTGCTCAAAGCAAGAGGCCATCTGGTCAAAGCGGTGATTCGATGATCTGGGTTGTTTGGTCGTCACGGTATTATTATCGGCTTCCTTGGACATTGCTACATACCAGCTTGCTCGCCTCCTCGACTAGAGGATTGGAGTTTAGGCTGTCCTCCGTGCAGATCGACATGTCCGTCATCCCTTCGTCGGCATTCTCGTCGTCTTCCCGATCCACCAAAGGATTTGCGGCTGAAATGAATGGGTTATCATCTCGCCGGTCGACTTCCTTGAGATCCCCCAGTCGTGCTCGCAACTCGCGCCTCTCATCGCTGGCCCAGTTCCACGCGACGGAGAAACGGCACGACGTGCCACTCCACGGCCGCTCGAGATCAAACGAGATGGGAAGGCGGAACACCTCTTGCATGCAAAGTTGAGCAGGAAAGTTGGCAGTCAACATCGAGTACGGTTGAAGCCCGGCGACCAACTTGAAGAGACCGTTTGCGGAAACTGAAGTTCCAGAGCGCGTTTTGATGATTCAGAGTGTCCAATAACCTCGCTGGGCATTTCAAAGACAATATTCTTTTTGGGGGCTCATGGATTGTGGGTCGATCGATAGGGGTTGCTGACGAATTGCAGCAACTCCTGCATCCCGCCAACATGGCATCAAGCTTCGTCCCATTCACCCCGCTGGAGCCTCAACGGTCGTTCCATCTCTTCAACCCCGAAGACGACAGGACTTCGCTCGGACAGACAGACGAAGCCGTGTCCACCCACCTTCGTTCCGTCATCGCGGCGACCCAACGTCTGTGCGCGGTCCCCAGGATCCGCCGCTTAATGGCAATTTCTTTGATGGAGGACGTCCCCGACGGCAAAGAGGACGACATCGACGTACCGGTTGAGCTCCAGGAGAGAGTGGCGTCACTGATCTCAGATATGCCACAAGTCTATCTCGTTCAGGGCTTGGAGCCGGAAGCCCGTGTCGTCAAGACCGCAGACGCGGGTGGGCAACCCCAGTCTGATCGACCGCGTTGTATCGACCTGCGGGCTGAAGTAAGACAAGAAACATTGCTTTAATTCAGGTTACTCATATACGTATAGCGTGTGTGGTTTCTGGCGACAATCGGCAATCGTTCGGGCACTCAAAACCCCCACTACCGGCGGGCGTTTGGTTGGATGGTTTTGGTTCTGACTCATGAGATTATGCATCTCGTTAGGGATCGCGTCTGTATCATTATTTCCCCATCTTGGCTCATACTTATGTGATCCGATGTTAGTTTTTCCAACACGAGTGGCAAAAGCAGTCACCTCCGCGCCTCAAGTCGGTCAATAGGTCGCAGGGGCAGACGTGGATAGGCCCCCCGCCAAGCCCATCCCCCAACGCGCTTGTCGCCTCGACCTCGCGGTCGCTGCCCACCACCCCCTCCAAAACCAAAGCTCCCCCTACTTCCCGCTCCCTGCCACCGTCTCCTGCCGTGTCACCATCCAAGCCGACCACCCCCGCATGGATGATGTCGAAGGACGAGGCGGGCTACTGGCTCGAAGAAGCCATCACCGGGGGTTGTGTTCTGGAGGTAGCGGAGGACGGAGCGCCATATGAATTCCGACATGCAATGGTACCCGTTCCCCAGGGACGCATTCTCAGAGTAAGAGTTTCTTTTACATCTCACAGTTCTCCAGCTGATTTATTGTTCACAGGCCATTCATTGTATTACCGCGAGGAAGGCCGCTCAAGGAGGCTCGCTTTCCTGGGACCTTGATAGCAGTGACGCCAGCTCGGCAGAGCTCCTTGGCGACACGATAGATGGTATGTATTCCTCAATAATGGTTGATGGCTGCTTACAGGTGCTATTGCTCTATAGCGACTACACCGCAGTGGGTCGCTATCTTGAGTCGTATCGGCGAGAAAATCGCTACTCATCCCCCGATCTGGAGCCCTCCCTTTGCGCAGCCTTCCCACAAGGAGCAGGGACCTACCGCCTGTCCTGTGCCGCGCGACGTCTTCCTGGCCAGCGAGGCCTCCCAGTCGCCGGAATTGGCTCGATATGTCGCTTGGCGGGACGCGTTAGAGTTTTAGTGGGTGTTTCTTTTGTTATTCTGTGGCTTTAGTGTAATACCTCTAGAATTATTGTAAACCTATTTTTCCATTCATGACGCTCCGCAGCTCACAGAGCCCGTACACTGCCAAAGCCGGATTTCGCTACTTTCTAACGCCACGAGGCTCATTGCTGGTATGCTCTCGCCGCTTATATCTCAAGCTAGCTGCAGGACCTCGCCGCTGCCTCGCCGGGTACATGCGTTTCAATCGAGCGCACGGTAGTTCGAGCTCCGGTTACCCCAGCAGACACAACTACTTGCGTCGGAAAGCGGCGCGATACTCTCACTCACACTTCCGACGCTCGGCCTTCATGTCGCCAGCCGCGTCTTCCACCCTTCTTCAACGCTTCCCCGATTACTTTTCTTGGCAGGCCCCGATCTGATGGCAACCACACGCGTCCAAGTCCCTGCCTCAAATATCTAGTCACTAATAGTAATACCACCCCGCAACCCAAATTATTCTTTGCACTGAGGGTTGCGCTCAGGCTGGCGGCAACGGGATCACCCGACGCCGACGCCCATCAGCCTGCTGGCACCAGCTGCTGCCCCTGGACGTTGGGCGCACGACTTCGAGCCTCCGACGCGAACGCGTCAACACCGTGAGACTTGCGGGATTCTAAGACTCGCTGCCCAATCAGCTCCTCCATGCACGCCAACGTTCGCTGGAGTCGAATCCCAAGGCAGACTCGCGCCAACCTTGATTTTCTGAGTTTTTTTTGAGGCTCCATCATCCATGTCAAGATTCTCGCGGAATCCCGTCCCATTTCTATCACTGCAACGCCCTACGCTATCCGTGAACCACTCTCCGTCCCTCGCCGCGGCGCTATCGCCCGTTTCCGTCAACTGCATCAAAATGCAGAATCTGTCATTATCCGACTTTCTCTGCAGCTCCCTTGCTAAGTAGTTCCTGTTCTAATCGCTCGATTCAGGTACCTGAGCTCCGTGACGCGATCCAGACAAGTGCTGCGATTATCAACTCACATTTCGGGATTTTCACGCTTTGACCACTGGAGGCTTCTTCGAATCAAGCCGGGGGGGCGGGAGGGTGGAGCAAGCGTCCGAGCACGCGGTGTGTATCTTTCGCAATGTTTGATTCTGTCTTGGGCGTACGGGCGGAGCGGGGCGAGTCGCAGCTGCCGGTGGCGCGGACCAAAAGCCTGCTCAACATTTTTTTGTGCGGAAATGGACTTGAGTGGTCTTGTTCGGTGAGCGAGGCGGCGGCTGGTCGACAAGCTTGGTGAGGTCCACGACGCGGGCGACTTCGCTCCTGCAAAACATCGGAGAACGCGTCGTGGGGGGTTTGCTGGACGAGGTCCCCGAGGCAACCACAAATACACTTCCTTCCTTCGTTTCTACTTACTGTACATGTACATCTTATCTGGGCACGTCACTTAAAAATCCACTCAATAAATCCCATTCAGCAACTCGACCAGGTCCTCCCGCCCCTGCGCGATCTTTGCCAAATCCTCCTTCGGCACCTTATACTCGCTCAGCGTGCTCTTCAGCCCGAGCCTTTCCACCAATCTGCACCCCCACGTCAGTAATTTTTTTTTAAAAATGCATCTCAGCGGGTGGCGAGAACGTACCCGGCAATGAGCGCAGAGAGCCTGAGGACATCACCGTCGACGGAGCCCGTGCTCGGCTCGCGGAGGTAGAACAGCGCGGCCGCGAGGCAGTCCTTATCCTCCTGCGGCGCGATGCGCGACTGGAGCGCCACGACCGGCGAGAGGGTCAGGCACTAACGCCTCCAGCGTAAGTACATATCGCGCTGAGCAAGGGATATACACACAGAGGTGATGCCGTGCGGGATGCCATAGGTCGCGCCGAGTTTGTGGCCGAGGTGGTGCGAGAGGCCGAGCGCGCTGGGGGTAAGGTGAGGTCTGAGGACACGCGGGGACGGACGAGCAACCTGTTTTTCTCAAACTTGGTTGGCCAGAGGCTCATCCACGCAGCGATGAGCAGTTTCTGACGCGCCTCGACGTTGGTCGGGTCTGCCATGGAGATGGGGAGGTACTTGAAGAAGTCGGCAAGCGCGGCGTAGCAGAGGATCTTCACTGGAGGGGACACGAGGGGCCTGTACAGGTTCTCTGTTGTGGCGGATTCAGAGAAATACGCGAAGCTGAGTAAACCGCTGCGTACCCACGGAGTGGTCGACGGCGCGCATGCCGGTGGAGAGCCTGTTATGCATCAGGATGAGATGGAGTTCGGAGCGGGAGGTGCTTACCAGAGGCGACTCGGCGTCGGAAGCGTCAGCTCCGCGTCGAGAATGACCCCCGCCGGCGCAAGCAACTGGTTCGCCACCCCAACCTTCGTCCCACTCTCATCCGTGTACCCCGCACCGATCTACTTCCCCACGTCAGCCCACATCCTCCACCAACGTCATCCACGCACCGTATACTCCGCCGCGCTGAGCGTCGTGGGAATCGCAATCTGGAACGGCGGCGCCGCGGCGCCCGTCTGCTCCTGAATGCGGTACCGGATGGCCTTGGAGCCGTCGATCGGCGAGCCCCCGCCGAGCGCGACGATAAAGTCCGCGCCGGTGTCGTGGAAGACCTTGATGCACGCGTTGATACCCGCCACGGGCGTGTGCTCCCTGATGTCGGTGAAGACGCCCGCGTACGCGTCGTGCGCCTTGAGGATGTCCGCGACCATGTTAACCACGTCCGTCTACCGGGTGCCAGCGTCAAAAAGTTGCCCCCCCCCCTGCGCAGAGCAACTGACCTTGGTGTAGAGGCTGTGGCCGGTCACGATGAGGCCCTTCTTGACCCCCAGGGTCTGTATGAGCTTGGGGAGGGCGGTGGCGACGCAGCCGGGGCCGTAGTAGATGCCTTTGAGGGTGTCTGTCCATCCGTAGGATCCTGACATGGTGGCGAGAGGAATGTCAATAACTTGAAGCACCTGCGCATAAAAACCTGAGTCTTCCGTGTGAACCTGCACGGTAAACGCGTGACGTCATATGCAATATTACGAGTCCTAAAATGGAACTAGTGATGCCCGGCTTGGCCTGGAAGCCCGGGCTTGGGCCTGGCTTGGGCCTGGCTTGAGGGCCAAGCCCAAACCCAAACCCTCAGGCAGGGCTTCAAGCCCAGGGCTTGGGCTTGGGCCCGGGCTTGAGACTAAAAAGTTTAGTCAATCATTATACCAGGTGATTGGGGGTGTAGAATGATGTTTTAAATCAGATGTGAGCGCCATAATACATTCAAGAACACTCACTGACTTCATCTCTGAGCTCTGAATCAATCCAGCAGAGAATTTCTGTTTTTGGATTCGAAGGTTGAATTTTTTCGAAGCTAGTGAATCATGTCAGCCGCTTCACTGATTTTGTCCCGGATGAATTTCTCACGACCTGAGAGTCTATTCGGCATCCCAACGCAAGACTCTTCGCTTCCAAGTATGACGGTGAAAGGGAATTTTGGAGGTGGCAATCAAGCCCGGGCTGCAGGGCTGGGCCCGCTCAAGCCCTGCTTCGGGCTTGGCCTGGCTTGGGCTTACCAGGGCTTGTCGGGCTTGGGGGCTTGAGGCCGGGCCCTGGGCATCATTTACGAACGACGCGAACGACGAGACAATTGAGCATCGAGAGAGAACAACAGGAAGCAAATCATGCAGTGGCAGTGATCTGATGGCGCGTCCCTGCCTCTAATACTCACCTAATACCCTTGCACTGAGGGTTGCGCTGGCGGCAATGGGCATCGGGAGGGAATCACCCGACGTCGACGCCCAGCACACTGCTGGCATCAGCTGCTGGACGTTGGGCGCGCGACTTCAAGCCCTCCGACGCGAACGCATCTTCGCCTCGCGTCAACACCGTGATACCTATCGCCTCCCCAACCCCGCTCCACTTCCAATGCACGCACAGACGAGTCCGCTGCGCCGTCGTCCGGGTCGGTGCCTATAACCTGCGGCCGTCCCTACGCGTGTGGTCGGGCGTACATGCGCTGCACCGGTGCCTATAGCGATCGCAGACTCATGGTAGAATGGGTAAGTAATATCCGCAGCCACCGGTGCGCGGTCCACATCCCACTCAGGCTCCTCGCAGCGTGCCCGTGCGAGCCCTAGTTCGATCCCAATTTCACCGAACTAGAGTAGCTCCTCCTCGCGAACAAGTTGGACGCGGTAAATCGTCTGCCTACCCGCCCCGCCACGCCGCGCCGAACCCCCGCCAACTTCCACCTGGCACCCGCCCGCCCACCGCGGCATTTCCATTTCCAATTCCTTCAATCTTCAACTTCAACTTCCTTCAACTTCAATCTCCAACCGTAACTCCACTCCAGCGCCTCGCCTCGCCTCGCCTCGCCGTTCATCGCCGCCGCACCCCTCCCCGACGCTCGCCTCTGTCTGGTCCGATTGCACCGGTAATGGACAGGGTAGTCGGAGACGTTCGAGGAAAACAATGGAGAGAAGACCAGGACGAGGCTCGCACGGGCGGACCACCACTCGCTCCATCCGCGCCGCGCTGTCTTCGACACCCGTCCCTTCGCTGTGTTTCCGCCTTCATCTCCACTGGCAACTCAACTCCACCACTTCCTTCGCCTCCATCCCCACGCCAACGTCAACTGATCAGCAACTCCACGCCAACTTTCTGATCAACTTCGCCGACTCCAACCGCACACCACCCCCCGAGGTCCAACCCGCCACTTCTCTCACTTCTCTCACTACTCTCGCTCTCGCTCTCGCTCTAGCTCTTGCTCTTTCTCTGGCTCTCGCTCTCCCCTACCCGACACACTGGCACCCCGCCCCTTCACTCGTTGATCCCACTGGCAAAAAATCATCGCCACCCGTCCTCAGGCTCCTCCCCCCTCCAAACGCCAACTAGTTCATAAATAAGAGATTCACAGCTCGTGCACGGACCTCGTCGAATCCGCCCCCGCCGAGGAAAGTAATCCGAAATTGAAATTGAAATCGAAACCAAAAACCAAACCCGGCCGAAACAAAACAAAACAAAACACACGCCCGCCCTCGCACTCGTCGAACTCAGTGGACGCGCAAGGCTCGGCTATGCACAAATATTGAACCCACAGCGCGTCCCTAAGCTACTGACACGAGTGCGCATCCGACGCGTAGGTGGTCCGCTTGGTATCGGTCACTTGAAACCCGGCCTCGGACTCTAAACGGCCTGATGCCACGATCTCGATTCTCGACACAAACGCACACCATCAAACAAGTAAGTACTTGCAGCCTTCTCCTCCTTGTCGTCATTCTCGTCATTTATTTATTTATTACAGCAAGGGCGGGTCTCCGCCTCGCCTCCGATTCGCGAACAGTGCCTTGGACTCGGACTTGGTTTCGTTCCAAAACTCTCCCTCAAGAAAACGCGTGGGATAGACCATACCCGCGCGCCAGGGCACAAACACCGCTCCAGCCTCCGATCCACGCCCCCCGTCGAATCGAATGCCCCCTCCGAGTCCGAAGAAAGGAATCGAAGCCAAACCGAAACGAAACGAAACGAACGAAAACCCAGCGGAAGAGATACTGAAGCCGAAGAAAAGGAAAGACACGGCCGCCCTTGCCCGCGCCCACTCGCCCTCGCACTCGTCGATCTCAGCGTAAGGCGCGAACGTCGACCGTTGAACCGCCCAGCGCGGCGCCTACTTTATCTACCAGCATGGGCGGCGAGCAACAAGATCGGGATCGGGTTCGGTGGTGCGCTTGCTATACTCGCACTCGCACTCACACTCGGAACCCGGACTGAACCCCGACGCCCCGCCCCGCCCCGCCCAGCGTATCAAAACGCACACAGCTAAACGAGTAAGTACACGTTCCTCCTCTTTGTTGTTGTTTTCTTCTTTCGATTATTCTTATATGTTCATTTATGAGCTCGCGAGACGGGGTTTGATACTGAGGCGTGCGACGCGGTCGGAGTGGATCATACGGCGGCGACAAGACCGGTGAAACGGAGTATGCATACATATATACGTATGTGCAGAGTCAGCGTTCGATTTGGTTGAATTTTGGCTAGGTATGTACGCCGTTCATTTCATAGACGAAGAAGGCGCGCGCACGCAGCTCGCGGAGGCGCGATCTCGATATCCCGCCCGGCGTATCAAATCGCAGACTAAGACAGGTAAGCACAGGTTCCTCCGAGTCCTTGTTGCTTTTTTGTTTCGATTATTCGATGGTTGATATATATTTATTAGACGAGGGCAGGGGCGGCATGATGAAGATGGGCTGGGACACTCTGTCTTTTGCTTCCGAGTGAGCAGGAAGCCTTGACAAGAGTGATTTGAGGCGCGGGTATGATTCGGAGTCCCCGCGTGCGGATATGAATCACACATTTTTCTAGAATGCGTGCACGTCCGTCTGGATACCAGGGAGGTCGCATCTTTCTTTCCAATTCCGCCGCGAGGCGGAGAGAAGACAACAGCCCGGTTGTGCCTGGCTACGAGGGTCGGTCTCCGTGACGGTGGGTCGGGCGTCTGTCATTACCGGCCCTAGTAACAACGATAAATTTGCGGGGTCGGACGACCAAGTCCGGTCAGGCCCTGCTCGCTTGTAATCGCGTACTGCCAGACGTCTCGCGAAAGCACGCCCAGCATGGGTCTGAATTTTCGAGTGAGATGATCAAGAATGAGCTATAGGCAGGGCTGCCGAGGAAATAAAACCGTAAACGAACCCGGCAATCACGTCCCACATCCCGACGGTCTGCGCAGCCTTCCAGCGCATCTCGGCGAGAGTCATACATCGGACGGCGTGACCCTCAGCCCTTACTAAGCCCAGCCTCTTGAAGGTTTCGAGCGAGAATATCGTCATAACGTCGGCGCCGAAGTTGATCATAGAGAACTGGGATTCATTCAGACCGTGATGCCAGTTGAAAACCAGGACCAGACGGCATACTATGAAATATTTCTGGAACCCCAACAGAGTTGTTTCCGAAAAATGCTGGACCCTGACAAGATGCTGAGTGAAGACAGAGAAGACTTGAGGAGAATTGTTGACGTACCTCAATCTAGTCCCGTCCCATGGGAAAGCTGGAGGGACCACCGTATTCAATTCAAGAAACGAATGAACCACAACAGCAGATCAACTCGCCGAGGACGACAATGTGCGATGCCCCAGAGCCCCTCGCATACTCCGCGGCCGCCTCCGGTCGATCAGTCAGATAAAAGGCACCTGTACAATAGAAATAAATCGCACGACTGCATCGTGATTGCATGAATGGGAACGAAGGGAAGCGCACCGTGATAACTGAACTGGCCGGGTGACGGCGCCCCGTTCCGCATCTGCGGCAGCGAGGGACCATCTTGCATGATGCGCTGCGCGTTGGCGATTGTCGTTCCATGAAACAGCCATGGAGGCCCAAACTGTGAGCTCGGGGCCAGGGTGATCACAGACCTCACCCACAAGGCACGCTGCGCATCTTCCATGTCCCGCAGATTCTCGCAGATCGAGCAATAACAGGGGACACCAGGAGTATGTTTCCGCAGCGTCGTGGAAGGCCACATGTGATGAGACAACAGAAGCTCAACCATGTTTCCTTTTATCTTGGACAGACAAGAGGCTCTGAGAAATAGCCGCCGGCACAGAAACAAAGAGTGAGATTGATGATCAAGTGTTTATTGTTCTGCGCCTCTTTGCATTCATGGAGAGGTAAAGTTCGTTGGCATGGCAGAAGATCCCGGATTAGTACAAAACGATGGCCAAGGTACTTGTCTGGGGGAAGGCTCGAGCTACGACGGGTGAGCTGTAGAGCAATCAAAGAACAAGCTTGAGCTTGTTCTCCAAATCTGTAGTCAAAATGATTGATCATCTTGTGTGCGCAGAGCCTTCGTTGTAGACGGGTTTGTGGTGTCTCCGTTACCGTCGTTGCCAGTTTATCCAGGTCGGATACTGCAAGATACTACACCGGCAAGCAGGGTGCGCTTCTCGAGGAGCGGAAACGCCAACGTCAGACGATCTTGAGTATACCACCAGAGGCATTGCAGCAGGATGCGAAGATTTGGCCCGGAGACGAAAAGTGGAAACGACAAGGTGGGTACTGGAAAAGAACAAGGATGCGGAAAGATGGGATCCGAGTCACTCATCATGGCCAAGCGCGGTTTGAAAGCTCGGCACCGGATCATCGGCGGGAACTCGGCGAATCTCCAATGCCTACTTACCTTGGTCAATCACCTCCTTGGGTATACGTTCGACTCAGACAAATCAAGCCATGCTCATAAGATAGTCACAAGCTGGATAAAATGGAGTCCAAGTAATTGAGGTTGAAGTTGGATCGTTCAACCGAAGCTCCGAGTCGGCACGGCATTGCCGACAGTGATCTTCGACTTGGCCGGATCAAATCTTCCATGTTCGTTGTTTTCAACTCCTGGCTCTCCCAAGACAGTTCAAGATCTTCCCTTGTTCTTTGTACTCGCTTGTCCGTTTGTTCAAAACTATCACTTCCCGTCTATTATGTAACCTCGTTGTACGTTCAGCTCCGCATCGTCTTCAGTTGTTCAAGTTCGTGCACGGTTATGGGGACTATTGTTTGAAACTTTCAACTGGGCGCCCTAGTCTGATATCATCAAAATCTCTTCCCCGGCCGACATTTTTCTACCTGAAGGCTTCTGAGATGCACATGATATGGAAAGGTCTCTCGCTCACGGTGCATGCGATTGATTATCCTACACCTGGTTGCACCGATACGACGCTGATTTAGGCAGCCTCAGGAGGTCGCCTTCAAATTGGATTGCTCTGAAATCGTTGGGTTGCAGACGGCGGCGGGCGGGCTTAACTCAGCTGCGAAGGGTTCAATCGTTTATGAATTGCTTCATGATCACATTGACTCCCAAACCGCATTGTAACTTGAGCTGTGAGTGAGGTGTGATCTGGTCCGACTCGTTCTTAGGCCACATCGATTTCATCTAAGCTTCTTGCGCTGCGAAAACGATGGCACACAGGCAATGGGTGTCATGGGGATGTCATTAAAGATCATGGATCAGAGATCGTGTGCATAAAAGACCGTGTGGGTGTGAGTGTGTGCATGAAAGATCGTGTGGATGTGGGGTGTGCATACGTAAAATGACAGTTGGGATGAGGTCATAAAGAGGGTGGGGTCATGCCATGTACGTGGAAATGCGGGGAACATATCGATGTACATAGGAGAAGGAGGATTGGTGTCCGTGACGGTGGGTCGGGCTGTCGTTACCAACAGGGATAGTACATCGTCCTCGGAGTACCAAGGCTGTGCAAGCCCTTCCGAGTTGTGATCGCGTACTGCCAGACGTTCTTCGAAAGCACGTTTAGCATGGGTCTGAATTTTAAAACAGATCAACAATTAATGTAGCGGTTCCAAGCAGTAAAACGAACCCCGTGATCATGTCGGACTTCCTGACGGTCTTCGCAGCCTTCCAGCGCAGCTCATCGAGGGTCATACGTCGAGCACGCTTGCCCTTGCCCCTTACCAAGCCAACCTTCTTGAAGGTGTCAAACGAGAATATGGTCGTGACGTCGTGCCCGAAGTTAGTCATAGAGAACTGGGTATCCGTTCAGACGCTGATGGCAGTTGAGACACAGACGACGCACTATGAAGTATTTCACAAACCCCAACCAGCTCTGGTCGCGATATTCCTGAATCCTGGCAATATTCCCAGTGAGTACAGTGAGAAGAGTGGAAAGTTGATGGAAGATACCTCAATTTGGCCCCGTTCCATGGGAAAGCTAAAACGATCACCGTGTTCAATTCAAGCAATAAATCACGAGCCGCAGATTTCCCTACCAAGGACGGCAATGTGTGATGCCCCAGATAAGTGGCTCACAGCATACTCCGCGGCTGCCTCCAGCTTATCAGTCAAATAAAATGCACCTGCAAAATAGAAAAATCGCATGATTCGCACCGGGTGGATGTATAAATGAGGACGAAAGGAAGCGCACCGTGATAACTGAACTGGCCTGGCGACGGCGCTCCATTCTGCTCCTGTGGTAACGAGGGACCACCCTGAACAATGCGCTGCGCGTTAGCGATTGACGTTCCATGATACAGCCACAGGGGTCCAGACTTGGAACTTGGCGCCAGAGTGATCACAGAATGCTGCCACAGAGCGGACTGCGTCTGCTTCCTGTCCCACAGGTCCTGACACTTCGAGCAATAACAGGAACTACCAGAAGTGTGCGGGGACATGTGGGACTACCTCAAGACTTACAGAAGTTCGACTGTGTTTCTTTCCTTTTATCTTGGACAGACAGACGACTCTGAGAAATAACCGCCGGCACAGGAACAAAGAGTGAGATTGATAATCAAGTGTTTATAGTTCTACGCCTCTTTGCATTCATGGAGAGGCGAAGTTCGTTAGCATGGCAGAAGATCCCGGATTACAAGACGATAGTCAACGCACTTATCTGGGAGAAGGCGGCTCGAGGTACGACGATTCAGATGTGGCGCAACCAAAGAACAAGGTTGAGCTTATTCTCCAATTCTGTGGTCAAAATGATTGACCATCTTGTGTGTGCAGAGCCTTCATTGTCAGATGAGTTTGTGGTGTCTGTGTTGCCGTCGTTGCCAGTTTATCCAGGTCGGGTACTGCAAGGTACTGCACCGGCAAGCAGGGTGCGAGGAGCGACAACTCCAACGTCAGACGATCTTGAGTATACCACCAGAGGCATTGCAGCAGGATGCGAAGATTTGGCCCGGAGACGAAGAGTGGAAACGACAAGATGGGTACTGGAAAAGAACAAGGATGCGGAAAGATGGGATCACTCATCATAGTAGCCAAGCGCGGCTTGAAAGCTCGGCATCGGATCATCGGCGGGAACTCGGCGAATCTCCAATGCCTACTTACCTTGGTCAATCACCCCCTTGGGTATAGGTTCGATTCGGAATACTCAAGATAGGCTCATAAGCTAGCCACAAGCTGGATAAAATGGAATCCAAGTAATTGAGTTTGAAGTTGACTCTTCAACCAAAGCTCAGCACGGCATTGCAATTGCCGGCGGTGATCCTCGAGTTGGTCGGATCAAATCTTCCATGTTTCCTGTTCTTAACTCTTATGGTCCCTTGTTCTTAGACCTGTCAGAGCCTTGATCATGATCTTCTGAACACAGTCGTTTCGGATAACCGCCCTTGTTCTTTGTACTCGCTTGTAAGTCTGTTCGATACCATCACCTACGTCCATCAACTCGCTGTACTTTCAATGATTCCGCATCGTCTTCAGTTGTTAGTGCACTTCACCTAGCCTTTTGGGGAATATTCAAGCCGTCAATTGGGCGCCCGGGTCTGATAAGTACCTCCAATTGAAAATCCCCTCCCTCACAGTGCCGCATTTCCGGGATGTTCGTCGAATTTCTAGCAAAGAATTGTACGGCCTGTAGCATTTTTCTCTGCTCACAACACTACAAAAAAAAACGGGAGTCCTTGAAATTGGTTGGCTCCATTCTCGAATTGCAAGCGAACTCAACCGTGGGAAAGTGGTCAGCGCATGTCACGTGCTCCGTGTTCGGCTTAAACCTTCTGCGCCAATTCTTTTGCAACGCTCGGTACTCATAATCAGGGTGGGTCTCCGTGGAGTCCTTGCTCTCAAATCTAACGTCAAGACTTCGCGCCAATCTCCCACACCTCAAGGTGAGGAAGATCGACGACTTTGAATTCTCTACCACGTCTCTCGGCCGAGTTTTACGCTTGGAAGGCCAAACACATACTAGTAGCTACCGTACTCACACCATCACCCTCGGTCATCCAAAGTTTCCAAATGCTTCCTGACATGGTGCGCATGGATTCCTCTATCTGGACGACCGAGACTGCAGTTGGGCCTGCGACATTGACGGCACAAACATTAATATAGGGATGGGGAGTGTTTTACCTCTCCCCGTCGTGAAAATAGATAAATTTCCTTCACTGCCCTAGCCATCAAAAAAATATTATGGCTTGCGAGAGTGCCGCGTCATTTGCTTTTACCCGGAGGATCCGACCTTACCTCGAGGAGTAGACATCTGCATGCGTTTCAAGCGTAAACCAGGCAGTAGACTCATAAAAGACTCGGAATCAGTCCCGTTGAGGTGAAACCTTCCGCGGTCCGGTATTGACGTGCGAGTGGCCCGGAGGCGAGGCGCTGGCTCCGTTTCCATTAAAGAGGCCGGAGCGATGTGCAGCCTGGACTCATCGACGCCGGGGCGTGCACATGCGGTCCTCAAAGATTGCGTCGCATTTCGAGTCAGCAGTATGAATTCCTCCCAGTGTACGGGCATCATCTCAAATCCCTACGGCCATCTCCCTTAGCTTGCACGTGTGGGCGCGTTATAATATTATCTATCCATGGCATCCTCTCCTACGAACTGTAGCATGTTCATGGGTATGAAGTTTATTTCATTGAACACCGCCGATGTGGCGCTTTATTTGGCATTGGCAGAGTTGGAAAGGTGTCCAGGTTATATTCTTAGATTGTGGCCCGATGTTTGCTTCACCGCGGAATTGTTCGCGCGATGCCGTCGTCAGTACGAGTCACTCAAACATACGCTGCGGCTATGCCATTAATGCGCGCATGAACAAAGGAAAGAATGAGCGAACAGGCCAAGTCGGCGCGCGCGCCGGATGTCGATCGGACAACGATCGGAGGCGATCTGCCCGCAGCGCGTGACCGCGTTTTTTGTCACCCGAGCAACGAGCCCTGACGCAGCGATATCGATGGCTCCCCACTCCCAATCAACCCAACTGACCGCTCCTCCGTTTCAAATTCTGTGCTCAATGGCTGCCGTGCCAATCTAACCAAGCAGCCCACCGAGGCTCTCCCATCTCGAACACCCATCGCCACCCCGAATGCCTATAGGTCCTTGTCGTAATGAATGCTCTCAGATACTCTCCTAGTGGCACATGGATGCACATATCGAGCGGTTTCGTGACTGAGGGTTTGAGGGCACCGGTGGTGGGTAATCAAGATCATCCAGGTGCCTACCGCGCTGAAGCTCGATTCCGCAGCCAAGGAGCTAGGCATTTCGGAGAAGGCGTAGTGAGTCGATGTACAGGTATGTGTCGATATCCACCCTCGTCGATTTGCAGCCCACTGCTGTTACTAGGAGCGTTTCTCTCTTATTTATGCACCACGCTGTTCTCCGCTGTTCTCCTGCCCATCCGCAATGATACGGCGTATGCACCGGCCCTACTCAATCCTAATCGATGTGTGCGTGCCTCGAAGGATCGAATCGCTCCGAGCTCGGCCGCAAGACGTCCGAGACGCTGGTGGACCACAACAAAACCGCGACAATACGGGGCATGTTTCTTACCCCGCCGATTGACGAGTACATAATTTGTTGATGATATTTTCCCAGATTTGCACTTTCCGTTCCCGTCATGCGTAAAGCAGTTGTCGCTGGGACCCTTCGACTGGTGGCCCGGCAATGGTTGTGGCAGGCTACCTTTACGCGGTGGATTCAGGCGTATTCTGCACGCTGGGGGGTTCAGGCGAGGTCGGCACTTCAGCTTGCGGTATAATTCCCAACTAATGAGATTCTACGGAGTTACAGCTCTGTTTTCGGCTAGATCTCAAACAAGTGGAGCGCCAGTCTATGGAAGATTTTGTCGTAAAGGAGACTACACCATATGTACTGCACCTCTGCTCAACGTTCTAATCCGGACCCATGAAGCGGCTCGTCGGGTGTAACTCGAAATGATCCCAATTATTATTATAATTAATAAGCACTGCACGTGGATGTTTGATGTTAAATTTTCTTGCCTTCCGCTATGCATCGATCCTTCCTGGTATGCGAAATCTTCCGGATGATTTGCCAGAATCTTTTGGATTCTTCCGCCAAGCGCAGTCTTGCAGCCCTCGCCAGAACCTGTAGGAGTTTCGAGGGCGTGGCGCTTGACCTGTTATGGTTGGAACAGACGAGTTTGGAGCCCCTTATTCTATTCTGTATGCCCCTTGATTTGTGGGTAGGAAATGCGGTGAGATATGCCTGCTTTCGAATCTTGGACAGCATGATGATATCCTCAATCCTGTTATTAGAATGTTATTGGTGTTACAGGTTTGCGCAGGCCGATCCTGTCATCGGACTTGACAAGATTTTCGTACTATTCCTCGCGGGTGAAAATATACAGACAAGAGATCCCCTGCGTCTTCGACCACGCCGTCATCCACGTATTGCAGTCCATCATTTCGCAATCTTTGTGTTTTCCGAATATCCAGGTTCTTCAATTCGGCGGCAGCGGTCGGGATTTCGAGTGGCTCCCTCTCTTCTTGGGACCCCACGTAAATTCCATCGATTTGGAGTTGGTCCCCACATCCACAAAGGACGCATGCCTTGCGCTGTCCATCTTTCCGCGTCTTAAATCCCAGTATCCATTCTTGCAACACGCATCCATTACTTTCAACGATCGCGTTAGCTGGCCAATTCCAACTCGCGTTCGATGCGTATCCGACGCTATACTAGGCTGGACCCATCTGCGCACTCTCAAAGTCGGTAGCCTCGATGGAAGCGCCTGGTCGTATCTTCCGACCATGAGTCGCTTGGAGGTTTTGGAAGTAGGCGCGCTTCATAAAGAGGAGGTCGCTCAGCTTCTTGAGAACAGCAGCAATAGTCATTCCAAAGGATTCGAAGCCCTCCGCGAACTTCGCGTGGGGCGATCCAGTGTGCGTTCCTGCAGCCAGCTTATGAAACACTTTTCCAAATCCCCACTTCGGGTTCTCGTCATCGGACTTAGGGTGTCGAGCAACGCAAGCTGGTGGAAAGATCTTTCCAACATGCTCTGGCGGGGATGTGCACATTCTGCGTTGAAAACCATACAAATATATCCAGCCGCCAACTACAAAACCCTCGCCGAACCACAGGATCGTAGGGGCCTGAATATAGAGGCGATTGTTCCGCTATTCTCCTTTCCCAACCTGTCCCTCCTGATTCTGGCGCCTCCCTTCCCTCTGCAACTCGACCAAGATGCATTTCGCCGTCTCGGGGCCTGGTCTCGACTGGAGTATCTAGATTTAGGCCCCGGACTCAGATCCGACCAGACGCCAGGACTTTTTGGGCTAGTTCCGCTCGCAAAGTCGTGTCCAATGTTGAACTTTCTCAGGATCTTCGTTGACGCCACTAATAATGTGCCCGACATGACGCATATTTTACAAGTGCGGCGGGCAGGGGTTTCGAATAAGAACCTTCAACGGCTTCAATTGGATGATTCTCCAATCAATCAGCCGTCTGTCTTCGCGTCTGCGAACTTCCTCTCGGTGATTTTCCCCAATTTGCAGACTGTGAACGCGGTACGTCCAGTCCGCCGCCCGCTCATGGCATATTATAACAATTCGGTGCGCAGGGGCTGAAATCCGGGATGTGGGCCCAGGTTGTGCAATTGATACCGGGTCTCGTTTCGAATCGTTTGGGAGAAGAGGAGTTCTGGCGTCGCAGCGTATGATTGATTGACGTCACAATTGCACCTTTGGCCAGTTCAATCTTTCACGGCTTGTTTTTACATCGCTAGCTTCTTGGTGCTAAACGTTCCCACTTGCGTCACACTTACCATTAATAAACTGGAACGCTGATATTATTTACGACCCACTGTTCCCACATTTGCGTTACGGATATCATTGACATTTGCTCATTTTTCGCGATCTCCACCTCGAGCACAGCTTCGTGTGTATGTATGGACATCGAGGAGCGCAGTTGCCTGTCAGACTAAATAGAGCAGCATCCGCTAGATCATTTCACGGCTGTACTGGCAAGGGCCGCATTTGTGACATGGAGTGCTGTGCTGAGGGTATCCGTGCAACCCCGGCGAGGAAACATCTGGAAACATAATTTTTACTTCAGCGCGGGGGCCGAGCGATATGAAACACCAGTTATCTAGCCGGAGGAAGTACAGATGCCAAAGGAGTGGGAATGATCTTTCTGGTCAGCAGATAGCAGCAAATTGAGCCAGACTGTACTGCCACCCTTCTCCCGCGGAGCCCAAGCTAATGGACGATCAGTTCTGGATCTCGCGAACCCCGATGAACCAAATTGAACCCAAAATTGAACCACGACGTGACTCGCCTGACAGTTTTATGAACGTGCGAACAAATCACTGAATGTTCCTCCCCAGAAATGAGAGGCTTCCCTGCCGATCCGACTTTGGAACAGTAAGAGCGAACGGTACCTCCGCTTCATTAAATGTCCGCCGAGTGCTGGATTCATCCGCTTGCCCGTACTCGATCGACCTCAGGCCTCAGGCTTTATCCAGGTCCTCGCTCCTCGCTCGCAGTACTATGAGACACCATACCCGTGCCGATCTCCGAGGCTTGTCCCGCCAACTTGGTGGGGAAGTCTACGGGTGGCTCGTGGACCAAAATGATGATCTCATTTCGCATGGACGAGCGACGCTGAGGGGAAACGAACTGTCAGTCACTTATTACCTTCCCGCCGGGACGGTGGGTTAAATCCCTCACCTCTTCAGATGATTGGAAAACTGAAAAGATTTTTCATGCAGGAATTCCGCGTGGGCTGGATGAGTCCAGGCAGGGGCGTCACCGCCGTCTGCATGCTCCTCCGGCCCCCGCTCCCCGGCCAGACCGACGACTGCTGCGCGATGATCCACATCATGGACAAGAGCCACCCAGACACGCAGTTCCAGTCGTCTCAGACTCCCGTTGAGCGTATCCCCGGTCTGGAGTCCGGATGGTTTTCTGGACCACCTCCATTTGCGTCCGGTCTGTGCATCGTCAATCATACCGTCCCGCCGCTTACGATTGCGGCTAGGCTTCTTGCGGCTCGAGATATACAGAGCCATTAGAGACCCGACGGGTGGCCTGCACCTCACCGACCCCAGTCGCCCAGCCCTGGTCATGCGATTCATGCTCGTCGGGCTCGCTCCCGCTCCAGAGTTCACGCGATCTCATTGTCCGTCGCCGGAGCCTGTGAAAGGACTCCCTTTTATTCATCAGATACCCCAACGGGTACGCCGGATTCGCTCACGTCGTAAATTACCCGCTCACTGCATTTATAGGAGGGCACCAAAAACGACTGTGCTTATGTCCAACCACAGTCGGAATGGTCGAATACCAATACGGGAAACCCTAACCAACCAGACTCGATAATAGATATGGGGGTAAGAATCCATTCTTCGCCGACGTTCGAATGGCTGAGGATATTGTAGATGGCGGCAGCTATCATGCAGGCTACAAGTAGCGCTGCGTTTCGGAAGGAATACTGGATGTGATTTCATTCGGGAATTGTAAATATGAACTCGGGGGGATAGGATCGCTCGCTTTCATCGTAAGGATGAAGGCATTAGTTATGAGGAGTTCTGAATGTACAAAAAATATGTTTAAATCTAAATGTGAGGTTCTATGTTTCCGAACGGCAGCAGACCCTTGCGTTTATGCTGTAAGCCGCCCGGTCGTATCTCAAAAATGATGTACAGGCAGCTGCAAGAGCGGAGAGAGTCGGGCTGGGCATTACAGCGAAGTGCAGACCTCCAACGAATAAATAGATCACGTGCTTCACTGTTGAAGTTCAAGTTGAAGTTCAAATTCATGAAGTGGCCTCGGCGACCCCTCAATTCACTCCGCGGATGCGAGCGAGGGATACTTGATAACACGACTCCGAGAATCGGATGGCGAGGGAGGGATACTTGGGACCGATCGCATATCGTAAGATTCCCAGCGAATACGAAGTGATGATGCCGTGGAGATGATTAACGCGAGTCCGAAATGGTGCCGAAGGAACCAATTGGATCAATTGAAATCCGGTTCGGATCTATTCCTTGATGGACATGGCTTGCTTCCACCGGAACTCGTGCGAGAATTTTAAAGAGCGGCGCGATACCATAAAATACCGAGAGGGACTCTGATATTTCTGCTGGTGTAACTACCTACCGTATGCAAGCAACAATCTCTGGTGACCTGTCTTTCCAACATCCTATCATGAAACACTGCCCTCCAATCCATGCTGATCTTCGACGATTTACGCGACTTCTGAATGGCGAGGTGGATGCCTGGCTGGCGGATGACACCGGGATTGTCATTCCGCACGGGCCAGCTACACTCATAGGAAACCAATTATCTGCCAGCTTTCAAATTCCCGCAGAGACCGTACGGCTGGCTTACTCCAAAGACGGTTATGTCAGTTTTGACGGCTGTGATCCAGAAATTCTGTGTTGGCTGGAGGAGCCATCTCGACCGCCCCATCACCGCGCTCTGCGCACTCATCCGCCCCCCTCTCCCTGGAGAGACCGAGAATTGCCGTGCAACGGTTCATGTCATGGACGACAGCAGACCAGAAACACAGCTTCAGCCCTCTCAGACTCTAGCTTTCGGTCCTCGGGGAGGGTGGTTCTTGAGTCCCCCTGCGTTTGAGACGGGTCTGTGTATTTTTCATCGCACCATTCAATGCTAATGAGTCTGCGAGCAGGGTTTGTGCAGCTCGAAATCTGCAGGGCCATCAGAAAGCCGACCGGAATTTCCCTCACCGATCCCCAGGCTGGCGACCTCCCAGCCCTTATCCTTAGGTTCAACCTCGTTGGGCTTGCTCCCATTGATGCCAGTCTTCTAAGACTCACCAGATGCCTTGGTCCGTCACCGGAGTCGGGAATAGCACGTCGTGTAATCCCCCAGATGTATAAACGGGTACGACTGATATCTTCACGCCGTAACTGATGCGCTCACCGTATTTCCAGGAACGCGAGGACAATTGTCGCCGGGTCCGACCTCAAACTGGACCGTACGGCACTGCCGACAAGGGAGTATTTAATGAAGTGTCGGTCATGGACCTCCTGGTAAGACTCTCTTCGTTGCCACAGTTTAACTGTTTAAACATCCCGCAGATGGCAGCAACGATGGAGATTAGAGGACCTGACGCCGAGTTTAGGAAGGAGTATTGGATGTAAGCACCGTAAATGATGTTCTGCCCTCGAATTGAAAAAAACGTTTAGGCAATTGCGGAAGGCATTCGTTGACGAGTGGGTTGGAAAAAGACGTTCACGTTCTCGCTAATAATGTTGAACATCGCGAGCCGTGTACACAAATCATATGTAAATTGAAACGCACTGCTCCGCATCAGGACACGACGCGACTCAATAAAATGAGTACAGACCTTTCATGCGACTTGCACAACCTGATCTCGGAGCATCCTGCCTTCACAACCCAAAAAACATGGAGGAAACAAGAATCCAGATTGAACTATATACATATCCGTCGCTTTCCTCCTTCTAACGGTCAAGACTTTCCAGTACGGGTAGCGAGGAGTCGGAGTCCACCCAGGGATCCTCAGAGTCAGCGCTGAGCGAAGATCTAGGCGATCCATTATCCGGAACGCTCCGGGTCTTGGAACTCTGGAGGAGCCCCTCTTCCAAAGATATGTCGTCCGCTCGGTTGCCTTCATTCCCCTGGTCCGGTTTTTCTGCGTCGGGGTTCTTTTTCTTCGTCAACTGCAATTATATGAGCGGAATGTGGAGTCGAGCAACTGCGCCAAGACGTACCGCGACGTAGATAGCTGACGACATGATTATTGATGTCCCGAGAAGAGATAGGAAGGTAGGCGTCGTGTGGAAGAATATGCGCTCGAGGATCGAGGCGAAGATGATCTATGGACGTAACGAAACCGTTAACGACGGTGGCGAACCCGGTAACACTGCTGACCTGGGTGTACAGCGCCATACTGGCCCGACCTGCCGTTTCACGCTGAAAGCCCATGGTGAGCAGAATCTGCGCACCGAAGCCCAGGATTCCGATCACGGCCAGGAGGCCCAACCACGCGAGCCTCGTTGGGATCACCATTGGCTCTTGTATTATAGCCATGCTTCGCAGAATGTCAACGAGTTACCAAGTAATGTAACCCGAGCTCACATTACGGATCCAGCGATAACCGATTGAAGGGAGAAGAAGGCTAGCAGATGCATTGGATGCGCACGCTGACCAATGGCACGGATGGTTGTCACTGCGAATATGAGTGAAAGTCGCGTCGGCAAAATGGAAGGGATACGCACTGGCCCCGGTGGATCCCAGGACTCCACAAAGGGCGATGCTGTAAAACGATATAAATTCCAACTGCTCGGTCCTCATTATATGCAAGCGTACCCAATTGCCATCATTCTATGTTTCTCCTCGACGGCGGACGAACCGGCCGGCGACCCGAACAAAAAGTCGGGCCTTGCGATAAGCACCACGCCGAACAAGCTGCACACTGTTTAACTCGATAAGGGTGCGTGGTATACAGGATGCAGGACACTCACGGCCAGCAAGCGCTTCTTTCAGTGTGAAGGTTTCTTTCAGAAAGAGACTGCCCGAGATACCGGTGCACATAGGCACCAGGAAAGAAAGGACAGTGACATCTGAGAGTGAAAGGTACTGCAACGAGAAGTAGGTTCCGTTGAGTCCAATAAAACTGCCGAAGTCGGCTTAGGTAGCAGGAAGACTGAAAAGGACGACGAACCCAGTGATACCCCGAAACACGAGCAGTGTCCGAACGCCTTCCGGGCCAATGAAAGGATGGGGGACCTTTTGAATGATCCTGAACATAAAAGAATCGTTAGTAGGAGAAACGAGCAAATCGGAGGTCGCGTACATGTATGCAACGCTGCAAACATACGTGATTCCCTTCAGAAGAGAAAATATCAGCTTATCAAGGCGCCGAGAAACATAGCCTTCACCATGCGAACGACGATCAACTGGGAAGCCTTTTATCAATACGGACCCCAAGTCTCAGTCATATCGGCGTACCTCCAGGGTCGATACCGGCTCCTCGAGATTTTGGAGTGTTTTAACGGCAACATTAACCAAGGAGAAGACAGCTTGTGCGGCAGTGACCAGTAAAAGTCCGGCGTTGAGAGAAACAAAATCCTGGATACTGTCCAGCAGGGACCTCAATCTGGGGCGTCGTTCGTCTGGTAGAGGGAACGTGTTGATCGAAGTCGACGCCTCGTTGAACGACCGGAGCTCGAAGTCGGCTTGGTTTGGGGTCAACGCCACATAAGTGCGGCGCGACTCAGAGGGCATCGGCAGACACTCGAATGATGCTGGTCTTCTGTGGGCGTCGTTGGCGTCAAGAGAGAGAACAGAAAAGTTACATCATCGATAATTTCGGACATCAGACAGGCGATCGCCGACAAGGCTCCAGAAATGGGGAGGTTTACAAATTCCATCCCAAAACCGCCAGGATTCTTGGAGGAATATGCTGCGTGAAATCAAAGGGAAATATGGCAATTGGCGACTGCACTCTGCCATGATAGATGCGTCGAGGTGGGTCGAGGTGGTCGCAGAAAGCGATAAGTTAGTTGGAATCAAACATGAATTAAAACTCCGCTACACAGCCTCCGGCCCTCGGGCCGTTATCGATCGCGACATTTTGGAGTCATTTCTTGCTTCGACTTCAATAAAGCGATGAGGCACAGTGGCTTAAGATGGAGTTGCAAGTGGGTTGCCAGTGGGCGCCCGCGGGCTACTGTTCTGCTGCACTCGGACTTTTGAGCATGAAAAACCACCAACACGATTCTTGTCTCGCTATTTACTCGCCATGGACAAGAGCTCTGACTCAGCCTCCGAGTCGCTGGCAAGAAGCAACTCAAGATCGAAGTCAAGGTCAATGCAATGCCCAGGTCGACTTCCTGGCGACAGGGACCAGCTGGGCTTGCTGTAGGATTCAATTGTGAAACGCCTACCACCGGAACAGTTCGCCATCCTTGTTGGCGCACCAGCATCGCGAGGGCTATTGGAAAGTCGGGGTCAAGTAGCTGTTCTCGTCATGAGGGGATATATTCAGTGCAAGGAGCCTGCAACATGGAAAGCTGGCCAATTTTCGCCCATCTGAGCCAATTTTCATTCCGAGCGATCGTGCCCGTCGACAGAGCATTCCTAGTGTCAGTAACTCGACGAAGGACGGCCGGCCGACTCTCAGAACTCGTTAGCCCATAACCGCCGCAGCCGACTTCAACCCAAGTTACATTCCAACTAGCAAGACTGGTGTGTGAACCCCGGCTGAAGAAATTCGTATGAAGGGAGCTGATTGATGTCGTGTTTAGGTCCCAGAGTCTCCTGCGTGGATCTACTGACGCATCATTCAGATACGATGAGTCCTGGTCACGAACTAGCACACTCTGCGCCCCTCGAATTATCGCGCGGCGGAATATTCGCGTCCGCCGGTAAATGAGCTCGCTAAATCCAGACGCTCGCTGACCAGCAATTGATAGTGGCCGACGCCGTCTCCGACACAGATATCGTGACAGATAACCTTTGTAACCATCCGCACAATCTGCTTTAGGTCTTCCCTTTGTCGGAGTGGCGTCCACGATTCCGCCCGAGATTTGTGGTCCATGCGTACAAACGCCGGGCGTTATAGTTTGAGAAGCGAAAAGTCCATCGTGATCGTTGCATCGCCTGCAGCTGCTTCAGGTAAGACGCAGGGTGGGAGAGCCTCTAACACTGAATTATAATAGGTGGAGGCGTCAGCCATGATGCCGTCTCCATCATGTGGATCAATCGATGAGGATCCTTTATCCTTTCGTTGAATTATTGGAACTCGGGTGAGTCGCCATTTCTCCGAGGCCGTCGAAGGCGCCGATGATTTTCTCGATGGAAGCAACATTTGGGACTAATAGCAGATGGTGATACCGGCAGCCGGAGCCGTTCTCTACAACGACCACAGTTCGATCGTGATCAGCGTCGGTCATCCGGGGTTCCGTTCCAGGCTTTCCGCCATGCCCAGAAAATCCGCCCTAGCCTCCAGCGCGTCCACAGGCCTCCTCAAAATTACCCAGGATCCTATAGGACCCCCTGCAACTGCCCTTGGCAGCCACCCGCGTGAGACGATGCGAGCAGATCAGATGTCCTCACGCGGCAAGCAATGTTCTGCCCGCGCAGAGATACCGATCCTGCGACGATAACGCGCAAGTTCCAGTCAGCTGATAAATTGTGGGGGGGCGCTGTCCATGCGTCGTTTCCAGATCCACTTCCGACGCCGAATATTAAATAAATGTCCTGGCAACCGCGTCCGCTATCCACTGCTCCCAGCGTCCTCGATTCCCCGGGAGCACCCGGGCCAAATCCACAGCCAGGGCCATTGTATAGGCGACGTCCCGCCGCGTCAGAAAAGCCCGCACGGTCAGGTGCGGCGTTGCGACAGCGGTAGCTATTTAGCGCTGCCAAACGGAGATCCATGACAAGGCGCCTCGTTCCAAGGCTCAGTCTCGATATTTAGAGAGTCCCTCTGGGTGATTTGATGCTGCTGCCTCGCGATCGACCGGAAGCCTTGGTATTGGTGGGATAGGAAGATCCGAAATAGAAATGAGGTGAGCCCCGTAAATCAGGAAGCCCCCGGAACCCTCATTATACACAAAGGTGTATCAGGGATTTTCGCAGGACGTTATGTGATTGGCGCCAGCTTTGTTCCGGGAATAAAATTATTATGTTGCGCCCGCCGGGGAGGGGAAATGGAACGACCGAGCCCATAGCACCTCATCGGACGTCTGCTAGCACCCGCCCAAGAAACAAGGATCCCGACGCAAAGCGTGATGACAAAATAAAATAACAAACACCGCGTCACATAGCAAGGGGTGCCTCGAATTCGGACCCATTGGGCGCCGCCGACCCCCGATTAACTCCGCAGCTGTGGGTCCAAGATTCTATGCAGGGATCCGATGCGTATTTCCCTCTGCTGCAATTGTTTTGCTGGCTTTGGGAGTGATTGCGAGAGCGTCCGTTGCGGGTAACGGCTGACACGATAAAATGGATATCTTAGTGCGCTGGCCCATTGACAGCAGTCGAGTGGCGTCTGTGTTTCTCGCCCAACCGAGTAGCCTGAAAGCACCAAAGACCACAGAAAGTAGAAGATAAGGAGGCAGGCAGAGGCTAGCCAAAGGAGGAAGAAGCGCCAACACAGATTTACCCCTGACAGTTCGGCCGGTCGACTTCGAGAAGCACCCAGAATGGATACAGGAATGAGGGTTGGTTGCACGCCCTGCAGCAAAGTGGATATTGACGCTCGTCGGGATGTCCAACGACGATAATAGTCACCAACGAGTGCCTCTGTCGATGAACGCCAGGAAATCTGGCCCCGACCACCGCAGTAAATTTCCGGTGCGGAATCCGTACTCCGAGCGAGAAGAAGAAGCAGAATCTGATCATGGGAGAGGCTTTGCTGATAGGAAATTCTGGAAAAGGATGTTTGCAAGCTCATCTCGATCAGACAGAATGAAGTGCGCCCGTGACCTCGCGGAATTTCAATTTTCTTAAAGGGTTTGCAGCAAGTGTGGAGTCTTCGAGTGCGCCGATGCATTGCGGAGCGGGATCTGTTGTTCCAGAGAAAGGGCCGTTTGAGAATGGACGATGACATTTGGACGATGTCATTTGGGGGAGGATGTACGCTGTACGCTGAAGCCGCACGGACAGCAAAGATGAGATCCAGAGAATCCGACTGCCAGTGCTGGAATCAAGCTTCAGGTACAGGTAAAAATATCGGGAGCGCGCCAGAGATAGATGTGATAAATGCTGCGCTTAATGCAGACTCATTCAATCTGAAACGGCGGGATTGTCGTATGTACGTACAAACAGCTCCGCAAGGAAACCGACGACGGCGATGACGGAGCCCGACTTGGTGCAGACAAAATGATCGGCGCGCGCGCGAGCGGGAGCAGACGCGGACTTAAAGATATCAGATCCAGATGAAAAGGCGCTTCGTCGGGACACGGAATGCCGGCGCTCGTTGGGATTTTTCTTGCGCGAGGGTTGCAAGGATTCAAGGCTTCGAGAAGATTTCGGCCGTAACACGCGCCGCGCCCAATTCTTTCTAGTTCTGTCGTTATCTTGGAGCTACCCACGAGAGATTTAAACCGGAGGAGCTGAACTGAAACCGAGCTGACTTGAGTCCGGAGCGGAGATCCGGAGGATAAAGTGGTGGCTCGTAATGTTGACTGCCGCAATTGGAAGAAAGATTGCGAATGCGCACGAGACCTGGTGAGTTTTCGAGAAACGCGCTTGATCATATGTTCATTTTATGGTGGGTGCGAAGGGAAACGGTGGGTCAATGTTACCACCTGTTACCACACGAGACGACCAGGACGGAGGTGAGAAGGTGCCAGAGCAGTAAAGAAGGAAACAAGGGGCGGACACAGGAGGTGGGGGGGTGGGAGATCCAGATGCCTTGTAAGTAGTCTAAAATCACGTTGATCCAGTCGATTTCGCGCGTTCATTTCATCTTCATTTCGGACTTAAATGGGCAAACATTTGATCGTTTCCATTCATCTTCATTCTGGGTCGTCGAGAGGAAGATAATTATACATGCAGACCCTTGGTGATTGTGATATCTGGCGATTGCGGGAAGCTAGCTATCTTGACAGGGAGAAATTGGTTGGCTTTCATTATCGCGTGAAAACCCCGGAGTAAATCATTAAAGCAATCATTAAAGCATAGACTTGCTCTGGCATTGCCGGGAGAACCCGAGACCCGTAACAACCTGAGAAGATGTAGATCTTCCAGACGGGCAGCCGTGCGTCCAGGAGCGGGCGCTGTTGCTGAGCTGCGTATCCCTTCGGAGGGACCACCAAATACTGATTGGTACGAGTGGACTTGGTGATCTTGTTCCCGCGAAGGTTTGTAGTGCAATTTCAACAAGGAAGGGGGCCAAAGACGGTGTCGGACAATGAAGATCCCGCTGATGCGGCTTGGATTGGACATTGCAAATTCATGTTCGCCAGAGCATCGAAGGGGCGCATATGTGTTGTCAGCGCGCGGGGGATCGAGGCTGTGGATCAGCATTGGAGTTTCCTTGAGATTGAGATGTGGAGATTGAGCTCAGAACGTTCACAGCGAGCTCGAGTATAAGGGTACGTGACGTCGGCGGTGAAAATCACATTCGTGCGCCGCGACAACTGAATTACAGCGGTAAATTTGTGGAGGCGGGCGGGCGATCGGGTTCGAATTCACAGAAGACAGGAAGGTCGAGGAGCATTAAGTACTTGAAGGATTTTGGATTCGCTGTGAGTCGCTGCGCCACAGAGGTTAAGCGAATATCAATTAGCCGCGTGATGGAGGTGATTGAGGGGAGCAACCCTGAGGAATGCCAGGGAATGCCACGCGATTACGCGAAACCAAGCGTAATGTCATCGTGATGGCGACCAGGGGAGGGATTGGCGAGGATTGGCGTCGGAGGCCGCCAAATGTGGGGGAGGACGGTTGAGCTTGACGGGATTTGAGATTTCAAATCCAGCGGCCATTCCAGAGCTGGGGCCGGAGAGAATATACTCTCAGTACAGAGACTCCTACCTGAGACCTGGGATTCTATTTCTAACGGCACCAGATGGAATCGGAACCGGCCCTGCCGGTCTAGCCCGATATGGGAGCCTGGCGGTGTTTGCGCATGTTTGCCATGCATCGTGAATTATTAATTTACGGCCTCCGTTGAGCTCGTCCTCCCACCACCATGTCCCACCCCATTGCTCTCCCCGCTGCTGCTCACTCCCAGCAGGACTACAACATGGATCCGGGCTCGTGGACGGGGGAGAACGGCCAGTTCAACCCTGCCAGCTACACCCGCCACTTTCTCGGTTCTCCCATCTCCTGGCGCGCCGGCAGCTTTGGCGCACAATATTGCACTAGCCAGTCCTCCCACCGCGATGCTCGTGGGCTCATTCGAGTGCGTAGAACGCGTATATGTCTCCCGAGATGCTTCCTGACGCCCACACGCCCACAGCCCAGTCAAGTCGCCCCAGATTCGTCAATTTTGAATGCCTGGAACGTATTTGACCGCCAGGGGGAGCTCTGTCGCAACTACACCTGCTGTGCACTCATCTGCCGGACCTGCACGCCCTGCTCGAGCACTTTGAGGAGGTCCACATCGTCGTCGTCGACCGCTCGCAGCCCCCCCAAATCCAGATTCCTTTCAATCCCCAGATGAATCCCCCCGAGGGCGGCCCGGCAACTCCCCAGCCGCAGCCCCCAATACTCCACGCCGTTTGACACACCGACGACATGGATCTCGGACTGGACTACTCGGACGCGTCCCCACCTCCGCGTCTAACCGCTCCCACGAGCACCGTTACCTCGCGCGCACCATCTCCGTCTCCCTCGCCTACTTCCAATGGCCCACAGCGGCCCGCACTCAACATCTCCCTCACTGGCGTCGGTGTCGGCTTCCCCTTCCGCGAGGGCATGCACACCCGCTCTCTGCCTCCCGCGCACCCGCCCCGTTCAGCGCCTACGCCGGTACAACGCCGAGTACAACAGCCCGGGCGGCGTGACCCCCCAGGATGTCGCCGACTACTCCCCCGACTCGACCGCCATCGCCCCCGCGCTCGTGTTCGCGACCGGCGAGGAGCTTCAGGGCGAGAGCAGCACGGCACCCAGCCCCAGCCCCAGCACGAGCGCAGCCCCCGCGCCCATACCTAGCACCAGCACCGGCACCAGCACCACCGGCAAGGCGCCAAAGATCAAGCGCAATCCCCCTTCGCCACCCGCCGCCTCCCCAGCCTCCGCCCCGCCCTCGCGCGTCGCCACACCAACCTCGACTCAGGCCCCTGCGCTCCCCAGTCCCGCCCCACTGCCACCGCCGGCCCGTCGCTCCTCCTCCCACAAGCCCTTCCGTTGCCCGAAGCCGAACTGCTCAAAATCGTACAAGCAGGCGAACGGCCTCAAGTACCACATGACTCATGGCTCGTGCAACTACGGCCCCGCCAAAGACCTCGAGGCCGTGCGCGCGCTGCTCGAGCGCAAGCGCGCCGCCGCGTCCGCCGCCTCATCTGCACCTACGCCCGAGGAGGAGGAGGAGGCCGGCGCGGTGACGGGGACGGAGCCGCTGTCGCAGGCGGAGCTGAACGAGGTCGAGGCCCGCGTGCGCCCGTTCGCGTGCGGCGTCGGCGACTGCGCACGGCGGTACAAGAACATGAACGGCCTGCGGTACCACTACCAGCACTCGGGTGACCACGGCGCGGTCGGGCTCGGCCTACTCGCGGGCGGTGTGTGCACGGCTGCCTACGCGCGAATGG